>JACXSJ010003972.1:0-16964 GCA_014851325.1 Pentalonia nigronervosa
CATCATGAGCGACGGTTTTGTGTTATCTAACTCGCATGTTATTTGAACGCGAAGGTACTTATACTTGTATTTTATTATTATAGTGTACCTATACAGTGTTTAGAATATTTTAAGTAATTCGCAATGAACATCGCCACTCCGGTAACACTATTATTATAAACATTTATTTTAGCGTATAGTTTGTGTTGGGCGATTTCACTACTTAACTGGTCATGTTAGGTTTATCATAATATCGTCTCTATACGCGTTGTATATGATATTAGTGTTTTGAACATTGTAATATTGTTTACATCATACCTCTTTATAATTTATCAGAGGCTACTTATAAAAAAAATGTAATGTGTATTTGTGAGTCGTGTCAATTATTTGTGGTTTTACTGTGATTTATTTATTTATTATTATGAGTTTGTCAACTATGAGTTATAATATATCGACACATAATTCAAAATCAAGAGATATCCGCAATTTTTTTTTAAAATATGTAGTTTATTACCATCTTATCAAACACGTATCAAAATTAAAAACCAAACAATTTGTGGTGGTGAGTTGAAAAAAGTTCTGAAAAATAGTCGAAAATGTGATTCGGAAGGCAATATTTTGAAAACAATGTATACTTGATGTACAAAAAAAAAGGCTGTTAAACATTTCACTCCATACGCAATAGCATACTAAACCAACATAAAATGATGGTAGATAAAATATTTACTATAGATAGCATACTAAACCAGTATGATAGTATGATAGCAGTTGTATTGCAGTAGATAGCATATTGGACGAGTACCTTAAGTAGTAACATCTTAACATTTTAGAAAAAAAATAATATTTTTACTATTTTTATTTATTTTTTTTAATTATTGACTTTTTTAAATGACAACTAATATATATATATATATATAATTTCATATTTCAAGATATAATTAGTTTTGTAGTATTTCGATCTATAAAAATCAAATTTCCGACAAGTTATAATCAGTATTTAAAGTTTTGATGAGCAAAGTATATAGTACTGGACCAACATTTTGTGGAGTACCTCTCCTTTGTACCACTCCAATCCCCTCATCAAAACTTAAAATATTTATTACTTACAAATTGCTCGTCCAAAATTCGATTTTTATACTTTTTTATACTCACGTTAAATGGATCACCTGGTCAGATGACCAATAGGCAATAATAAATATACACACTCAACACTTTTCGGCTCCGGCGTCCAAATTATTATATATGCATTACCATAATGGCCCCATGATGACATTAATGTCGACATTCACCAACAATACAAGCGAACTTAAAGAAACATTTATTACTAATCATCTTCTTGTAATATACAGTAAATTATACGTAATAAAATACTCGAATAGCCTTTTAATAAACTCACTGTAGGACTGAAACATTTGAGTCAATAGGGCGAAAGGCTCAAAAATAAAAATATGTATGTAAGTAATTTATATAAAAATAAGGTTTGCTAATAAAAATATATTTATAAGTGAAATAGTAAAATTAATCATTGTAGTAAACTAGTATATACTTGTAAATATTTAATATATAATTCATTACATTTACTAAATTTTAGATAACATAAATTTTACAATCAGAGTAAATCAATAAAAATCCAAAAATTACCTTAACATGTACAATTTGTATTTTAATTGGTTCTTTTGAAAGGTCAAAATTAAAAATAAATAGTTAGATAAACATTGATTTTATATCATTAATTTCAAATTTGACGCATCCATTAGTAGTGATCCACTCGACACCTAATGTACAGCAGAGCGGTACTCATTAAAGATCGTGGTGTATGTCCGTGTAACGTATGTACTGATTAAATAATTTACAAGTCTCGGAATCTTTAAGCCAACAAAATTTATTAGACATCATTGACACTTATTCAAGATAGGCTGAATAACAAAAAAAAAAAATTTAATAATATTCGTAGGATTATCATTATTATTGTCAAAATAAGTATTTACATTTAATTTTAACTATACTGCTACTATAAAATATAATTTATTTAAAAAATGTATGCGTGTGTTTTTAGATAAAATGTAACTTTTTACACGCGAACCACAATTATAATCAGCTTAGCTAAACTTCAATCACTGATGAAAAACTGTTGCGGCTACAATATAATTTTTTTTAATTTTTAATAAATAAACTTATGGGGAACTTCATAACAAATTTTATTATCTTAGGTGTTTAAATTTAAAATTATATAAATATTTAACAGCAAAATATAAACAAATTTTTTGTCATATCATTGAATTTTGTAAAAATCCGTACTTTAATTGCTGATTGAAAAAAATTGTGACCATGAATTTTCAATATGTTTCATATGCTGTATAAATAAACTTATGAAATTTTTAAGTTTAATCTAAATATTTGATAAAAAAATATTAGCTCTTTGATGGCATTTTTATTATATTACATTCTCTAGGACGTACTTACGTCCACGTAGGGCCGTGATGCTTAGAGGGTAGCAAATAAAGTGCCTTAGGGCATCGAAGGTGCCACAAATTTTAGGGGCACCAAAGCACAGTGAGCGATTTTTGAGGTTTAAATATGTATGTCGAATAGGGACGCCAATGTTAGTAAGCACGGCATTGCATCCGTGCATGCAATTTAATATGATTTATCCAATCATCACCTACTTGGAAAAGTTAAGCAAAACAACGTCTAGCAGTCTGGTGCTCGTTTGTTTTCGTTAAATACAAGTCAACAATTACTTGGTCTGTTGTGTATCGATCTGATCAAAACGTCAAGCACCTATAAGATCTGGAAGTTATAATTTTTTTAGGATGTCTAAAAATTGGTGATCATTTTTCGACACCCCAACCACATACCTATAATATGCATACCGTAAATTCTGACTTATAATGACACTAAATAAACCTTTGAACCTTTATGAATGGGTCACATACAAAGATTGTAGAGCTGGTTTTCTTAACTTCCCGTATGTTTTTTCTTCCTTTCTAAAAAACCATGAGAAGTGTACACATTTTTTTCATTATTGTAAACTTTTTGTGCATTCCCATTTTTATATTTTTATTAATAAATAATAATACTTGAAAACTGTACATTAAAAAAACCTATTGCATCACACTTATTTATAACGATAAATTATAATACACTCTTTTTATTGACATTTTAAGTTAATATTTGGACGAAATTAGATATTTAAACGTAGAATAACAATATAAGTTATTTCGTTTTTATTCAAATACCTTTCGTTATTTGTTGTGATCTATGAAATTATAAATTTTAATATATGCAATAGTCGCGACATGACAGTCATCCAGTGCACACTCATTTTACGCTAACTCCCGTGTCGCGTAGAATAAGTTATCAAATCCTAACGGATTCTCGCCGTGTTTCTTTTTATCTATTCACATCAAATTGCAGTCACAAAAACGACGACTGACTCGTCGTAGGTGCTGCCACCGCCAACCTCCTCCAAAGGATAGTAATTATTATTTTATATTATTTTACGCTACACACCTTACAAGAATTCACTCTTTTCTTCAATCAAAATAAAATCCAGTACCAATTAATTCTTATCACCTACCTCCAAGGCACCATCGCTACGGTGACCTTTGGACTCTAATTAAATAGCTCGGTTAGCACCATGCCGACTGACTCTCGCACAAAGCCAGATAAAACTGTTACACCAATTTAAATTAAAAATAATCAAATTATATCTAGAAGCAGTAAAAATTCAACATCAACCGATCCCAGCAAAATATCACTATCCACCTCACCTACAACACCTATATTGCAAAATGTTTCTACAAAAAAACCAAAATTATTTAATAATCGCTATAAATGTATCAGCCAACCTTGACGATAATAGGGAGACCAACAACGTACACGAATCATCCAGTAAGGAACCTATAGATACTACCATATATACTTTTGTGAAGGAAATATTGCCGTCACCTATCTTTATTAAAGGAGTAGAAAATTTCATAGACGTACTCACTGAATTTACAAACCTAATTGGACGTAACAGTTTTGTATGCAAATCGTCATCCACCCATCTAAAAATTCAAATGGAAAAATCTGAAGACTACAGAACTCTAATCCGTTTCCTAAAGGAAAACGATGCTGAGTTTCACACTTATCAGTTTCAATCTGAAAAACCGTATAGAGTTGTTATAAGGAACCTCCACCCCACTATCTCAGTATCTGAAATATCCTCAGCGGTTGAGGAGATCAGTTTTGCGACTAGACAAGTCACAAACATTAGACACAATCTAACTAAAAACCCTTTCCCTTTGTTTTTTGTTGATCTTGAGCCGGACTCAAGCAACCAAGATTTTTTTAAAGTTACGCCACTCTTAAACACAAAAATCAAGATCGAAGAACCGCATAAACGTCGGGAAATCCCCCAGTGTTTAAACTGTCAATCGTACGGCCATACCAGGGCATACTGTACTTTGCCCCACGCTGCGTAAAATGCGCCGAATACCACCACACCACAACATGCAACAAGTCACCAGACACTTCTACTACCTGCGCCCTATGTAGCGGGAATCATCCAGCCAATTACAAAGGCTGCACTGTGCATAAAGAACTTCAAAGTCGTCGCCATCAACTATCCACCACTACCAAACTCCAATAAAATTATCAACAACCAGCCTACTCCACATCCAGCCCAGCCAAGCAGTTCAAAAGTCAACCATCCACAGGGTAGATCCTATGCAAATATTACAGGTAACGACACCACACATAGCTTGCCAACAAATCTACCTACTTTCATTGAGAATAATGCTCTTCCAAATTTTATAAACGAATTCAAGTCCATCATTAATCCCCTGATCTCTCTCCTTACCTCCTTAATAACTAAGCTTTTTACCACCCAACAAAATCCCTAATTCATATAATTCCAACTCTCTCCTCATACTTACTTGAAATGCAAATGGGCTCAATAGACATAAAAATGAATTACTAGCCACACTACAAAACAAAAGAATTGACATTGCACTAATTTCTGAAACCTATTATATTAACACATCTACTCTTATATTACCCGGCTATACCTGCCATCCTGATAACACAGCCCACGCTGGAGCAGCAATAATTGTCAGATCTACATTCCAATTCTACCCTTTACCTAATTACCAAACCTTACATATACAAGCTTTTACCATATCTTTAACACTGAACCATCAACCTAATACAATATCAGCAACATACTGCCCACCACGTCACAATATAACACCAAATCAATTTAACGACTACTTTAATTATCTTGGATCAAAAATCATAATAGGAGGAGACATAAATGCTAAGCATACCCAATAGGGATGCCATACAAACAACCCTCGTGGCAACCTTGTACACCGTATCATAACACTCCAGCAATATAAAATATTTTCTCCTTCTTTTCCCACTTATTGGCCAAACTTGCTCAGAAAAAGACCCGACATACTCGATATTTACATAACGAAAATCTCAAACAGATAAAAAAATAACCTAAAATTAAACTAAACGAAATCGCTCTACTCTACGTTCACACTATGCCTCAGAGATTATCCACAACTATTCCTCAATCAACCTTTAATCTACTCTCAAAACGTCAGATATCTTGGACTAACCCTAGACAGCCGGCTCACATGGGCTCCTCATATACGCTCCAAACGTTTAACGCTTAATGATCGTAGCCGCTAACTAAGACACCAACTGATCTCCAAACATATTCATCTGAATAACAAGCTCCTTATTTACAAAATGCTACTCAAACCAATATGGGTCTATGGTATATAACTCTGGGGATCAGCAAAACCTACTAAAATCAATAAAATATAAACCTATTAATCCAAAACTCTAAGAAAAATCATTAAAGCACCTTATTACGTTTCCAATTACACACTCTATCATAACCTCTCCATACCCTTTGTTACAGATGTGGCTAAAACACACTACAAAAGATTACATAATTGTTTTTAAACTACAGAAATCTACTCATGCACGATATCTCTTCCTTAACTATCCCTGAAAATCCTCCCAAACGGTTAAAGCGCAATTGGTGTAGAAACCTATTAACTAATTAAATTTTAATACTCATGACTTTTTTTTTCTTTTTTTGTAGTACCTCCACTGGGAGGCTTCTACGTTCTGTTATATTTATCTTATTACTATTTATTACTTCCTTAATTGTTCTTATTGTTCTTTTTTTTTTTCAACAGATTGAATGAAACATTTATTAAACAAAAATATATATATATGCAATGACATTTTCAAAATATTTAGATTCGTTTTAAGCTATTACTTATTTATAGTTTATACTATGAACTTATTCACACTGTTCTACGGTAAGGTGTTACTGACTTAAAAGTTAATAACAAATAACAATAATATACATATGTAGGTAATATGATAAAAACATAGACTTATAATAATTATAAAATAAGTTACTTAAATAGCAATATCAAAAAACATAAGAAATAAACTTGACATAGTGTGACTCTGATATATTATTGAATTCAAATTTAACTCTAAAATTACAGTGACCCATTCGTCACCTACTGTTTAGCAGAATGGAAACCACTTGCCCACCTTTTTCTAATTTGTTTTAAATTTATGTAAGTAGTATAGTTTATAAATTATAATGTGTAGTAGGTATATTATATTTTATTTAAAATTTATTATTATACTGTTTTTATTTATATGTTTATTTTACTGAACATATTTTATAAAAATTAACTCTAAATGTTGAAGTTTAAACATACTTGAACATTTCTGATTATTAAACATATTAATTAACCCGGAATATGGAACAAAAGTAAATCTATTTTCCTCGTTATTGTGTAACGATATTTCAAACTAAATGTAATACATATTATGTAAAGTAATACATTTGTTTTTTTTAATTTATATTTCTTGTAATATTATATAGTGTTATTTATATTTTTTAACAGTTCAAAATATGGTTCTTGTTTATTTTTGTTTAAATTTCATGACATGACCCTAGGTATTACACCCAGCTTCGGGGTGTAATACCTACTTAATTATATAGTTTTATTGGTAATAAACTAATGCAATAAAGTGTAAATAAACATTTTTACTAGGATATTTCCAATGCAATATGTGATAACATTGGACGATAATTTTTATTTAAGGACATTTTATATTTTTATAGCACTACATTTTACATAACAGGAAATATATTAAAATTTGATATTGAATTAATTTTAAAATCATGGCCATATATTTAAGCATATTATAATATTATATATAACAGTAAGTATAACGCAAAATATCTTTTTTATACTGTTAAGTTAAATCACAATTTTGTCTGCGATTGAATATAATTAAAAAAAAAAAGGTCGACAGATGGATATCACTTTGCTCTACAGTAGATATCGAGTGAGTCACTTTCGCGGATGTCTTAAATTTGTATTCAATAATATATGTCATTGTATACGAAAAACGATTCTGAGCGAAAACGGTTTGTCAGCCTATATAACTAAGTATACCTATTTTAAAATACTAAAGATATCAAAATAAATAATTTTATTACTATTATAATACAATAGGTTAAATTTATTTTTGCAGAAAACATTGCATTTGAAAAATTAATTAAGTGTATAAAATATAATAATATACTTTAAAAATTTCAAGCACCCACGAACAATATTTTTAAATTACAACGAAATAAATAACAACGTTATTCTTCATTTAAATATCTAATTTTGTCCAAATTTGAACTTAAAATGTCTACAAAAAATTATTTTTTTAATATATTTTTTTGATTTTTTGGTTACACAATTAAATACTTACAAAAAACTTTGTTTTAAAATTTCAATCCTTAGTTAAAAAACTGAACATTATATAAATTTTTAACTACAAAAAAATTTTCAAATGTTTAATGATGAAATGTTAAATGTTTAATGTTGAAATTTGAAGTTTAAATGCTTATAAAAAAAAAATCGTGCATATGTATTTTTATTATTTTTGATGATACTATTTTAACAACTTATGAGAAATCTTGCATTAAATTTTCAAGAAATTATACATAATGAAATTTTTTTATTGATATTTAAAGAAAAAAAAATTGAAAAAACCAAAAATTTCTTAGGCCTACAATTAGCTCAATAATTGTCAAAATATTTTTAAATATTTTTGGTGTATAGAAAATGACAATCTTAACATTTTGTGAATTTTTCAAACGTCTACGGTTATTTTTTGAAATTACATCAAAATAAGAAAATCGAAAACGAGTGAATATCCAATGTCTAATTTCCAATGCTCATAAAAAGTTAGTTTGACTTTCTTGCAAAATTTCGTAATTTTTACGTATTTTCTCGAAATTTCAACTTTAGGTGTTTATAAAAAACTATTAGCTTATGCTCAACTTTTTTTTTAATTTTCACTTACAAAAAGTTATAAAGAACATTGTGTTTTATTTTCAAGTTTTTTGACTGACCGAAAAATTTTTTATTGGCAATAATAAAAAAAACCCGAAAATTTATTATGTTTATAAATAGCTCAAAAAAGTCAAACTCTTTAGAAATGTTATGGTGTATAAAAAATATTTATATAATCATTCAGTGAAAATTTTATGTACTTGTTACATTAAAAATAAAAATAAATTTTGTTAAAAATTTGCTTAGTGACAAAACTCCCGTTTTTCCTTGTTTATTTTTTTGTTTTTCCCGGCGCATTTAAAAACTATTTTGTATTTCCTACTTTTGACATCTTCAAAGTACCAACTAGATTCACTTCCCTATCAGAAAAGATGCTGATGAAGAAAATTGGAGAACTTTTACTGCACTAAAACTTGATGACAGATACAAAAAAAAACAAAACACACAACATTGTAAAATTAATACATTCCTCGCTCCGCTCAGAATTTTAAACTAAATTACCAATCTGGTTTAAGCTTTTTAGGTACAGCAAAAAATTGGATGTGTTAAAAAATAATGTTATAACATTAAAATCTGAAAGGTCATTGAACGATGATACAGCATAATATTTGGTGTGTTAAAAAATAATATTATATAAACAAAATCTGAAAGGTCATTGAACGATCACATGACTAAATTATATATTTTTGTATATCCAATAGCTATTCGCCAATCGGAAATTCACAACAGGCGTGCCAGTAATGGCTAATACTGGCACACTACTGCCTATTGGTAGCCAATATTGGTACTATAGTCGTGTAGTAATGTCAAGTACTGGTATGTATCTGGGATGATAACGGTAGGTTAGTACTGACTTTCAGTACTGGACCTGTACTAATTTTTAGTACTTGACCAGCACTAGGAATATAGTACCCTAAAATTACGTGAAGAAAATTCGATAAAAAAAATGAGAAAATTCTGAGAGGCTATGCTGATCGACCGTAATACCTTTGGACACAAAACGATATTTTTACTTGGAATTAGGAAGAACAATTAGGTAGACACGTTTAGGTACACATTTTTTTAAACACTAAAAATGAATATAACGTTTGGGTACATCATATTTTTAAAATAATACCATGTTTGGGTACCAAAGTTTATAGGTACACATTTTTTGCTTGTTAGAGATTATTGGTGTTACCCAAGAGACAACACGAGGAGGTTGGCTCTTAAATGTCTCTTAAAAAAAATTTTTACGATTAATATAAAAATATTTTTATTATTTCATATTATATTAAACTATTAGGTCATTACAAAATTATTATTTCTTATTAGAAATCTTATTTTATTTTATTTATCTAATTATCAGTGAAACACGATTTCGTATGGTCTTTATGGACGTATGCAATTTTGAAGCACTGTTGCCATTTGATTTGAAATAATAGAACGTGTAATTTAAGAATAAATAATTAAAATTAATTAACAAATGGATCAAAAAGTTTTCATTAAAATTATAGGTAATGTTCAATTTAATAGCTCCCATCCTTTATGTAGTTATTTCAATTCTAAAAGAAACGCAAGAGGAAACATGTATAAAAATGCAATCAGTATTCAAAGGTCGAGTTTGAGACTGAAAAATTTTTTATCGGCATAAAAAAAAATATATTCACAAAATGCAAAAGCTATGTTATATAAAAGTAAAACTAATATTTTTTTAAAGGTGAGCAATTTTGTTTTATGGATTTTGTAGAAATAAGATATTGCAAAATATCTTCGTACCGATTTGTTGGTGATAACCATTTTTCAAATTATTGAAATCTTACCTGAAATTTTATAGACCGTTAGTGTGCACAGATATTGAAAAATATAACGAACCGTTTGCGCACATGAAATACATATATATATATATATCAATTATACACATACAATACAGTTATTCTAAATATTAAAGTGTTTACGAATAAGTACACGAATTCGTACAGCTTTTATAATATTAACTGAATGGAATATCATGAGTGTAAAATTAATAACTATCAATTGATTGATGTTGAACAATTTTGTCCAGCAAGTAGTATCAGCGACGATAAAAAAAAAAAACACGAGAAACGGGTTATTTGCAGAATAACCTTCACGTTGCATGCCATTGGTAATGAGTGAAGTTAAGATAGGTCAATGTCCGTTTTTCTAAATTCAAAAAAGGCATGCATTACGATCACGTGATTTTATGTCCGATAATCCAATGACTCCAATGGTGAAATATAACAACACGATATGAGGATCATCGCGCACGACCACTGCAAATAGTTTTTAGTAAACTTCGTTACACTTGCCTGCAAGACACGATCGAAATCCGACGTCCTTTATCGTACATAGCCCGGTGCGGTAGTCATTGGTACGAGCAAATTCGAAATCGTAAATTCTCGAAAATTTCTTGTTATTATGGCTTCCGCTTTACTACAGTTTCAGGCGTGGACAGCCGTTGTCTTATTATTTTTACAGTGCTCGTTTGTGGTCGTCGTCTGCACCTAGTTCGGATACGTGAAAGTTCGGATATTGGAAATTGTTTCAATAAATACATTGTATGTATACGCATATGTCCAATTATTATAATCCAACATATCACAAGAAAAAATATACACGTTTTATTATTATATGTATTTAAATTACATTATTTAGAATTTATTTTTATTAATTATTTAGGAATACATACCTACATTTATTAATTACATAAGGACATATACTTATTTGACATATAATTATAGTATTTTTTTTTTTTGACAAAATTATCAATTTTTATTTGGTGATAAGTTGTAACGCTCGAATAATAGAACGTTCGGAAACGCCAATATTTTGCAGTTAGGATAATAGAGCGTTTGTAAAACGGATGTCTGGATAATCGAGTTTCTACTGTATAAGCAATATGCTTCAATTAACTCAAAAAAAAAAAAAAAAAAAATTATTTTAATTTGAAAACGATAATTATGTTATAAAAATATTTTGGTGTTTATTAACAACCCTCCTCTCGCGCTTTCGACTAATATTGAATTCACAACCCTACAATCAACTTAATATTTGACAAAAAGTTAGAATTTATTATACCGTGTGTCCCAAAAAACAGGGCCCACTTTACCACTATTACCCTGTAAATATTTTTCAACTTCGTTTGCGTGACATTAAATGACTCACAATTTTTTTTAAATTATGTATCTTGAGCATGCGCAACAAAATTTACATTTTTTAAATGACAACCCCTATTTTGAATATCATACTCAAATTCATCGATTTTTTTAAAGTCGTTTTGATGTATCAATTTGTGTTCGATATCCAAAATTGGCTAAACTAAAACTAAATAAAATTTACAAAAAAAAAATTTAATGTAACAAATTAAATTTTTTTTTTAACTGTACGTACTTATTTTTTTTTTCAAACAACATAAAACTGTCAAAGTTATTTTTATTTAAGTAATTAACTATTTACTGCTTATGAATTATTATCTTATTTTATTATTACACACTATGGAAAAGCATTATGGTCTTAATTGGCCAAAACCAAAAAGAAGAAAAAGTGTATTTTTGTTTCCATCAGAATTATAATTAAGTATCTATTAAAAGAATAATGAGCATTGGTGTTTCTAGTTTTGTTGTCCATCCAAACCTATTAAAATGCCATTATCTATTTTTATATTAGTTATTATTAGACTCATTATTAGAGCCATGTGTCATCGTGCGGTCTTGGTAGTTCAACGTTTTCTGTTCGTTATTGTCAATAAGTATTATAAAGTTATAGGTAATTTGAATTTTATTAGAACAAAAATTCAATCATGAATAATCATGAGAGTTCAGTTACTGTTGATCTACGGAAAATGTAACAGAAACGTATGGGAAGCAACAAGAATGTACGCCCAGTAATATCGAGATCGGCATCACTCTAATCGTATTTATGTACAAAAACTTGGAAAGTCGTTGATAGAAAATAGTTCATTTAATAGAACAAATGCTATTCAACAACAACCTCGGGTAAATCAAAATTTTAATAAAGTTATTTAAAATCAAGTTATAGCATATGTATATCTTCACTTACATTCGTCTGCTAGACACTTTGGACATGAAGTTGGGGTGCCCAAAACTTTAGTTCATAAGATTTAAAAAAAACACAGACGACACCCTTACAAACCAGACTTTGTCTAACATTTACAGATAATAGACCCAGAAAAAAGATTAAATTTTATTCCTTGGTTTATAGTGACGTCTGAGGATGACCAATTTTAATTAATTATATTTTGTGGATCGATGAAAGTAAATTTACCAATAATGGAATATTAAATAAACAAAATAATCGTTATTGGTCGAATAAAAATCCTCACTGGGCTTTTCCTACAAACTTCCAAACATGTTGGGGTATAAAGGTATTGATTGGTTTGATTGATGGGAAATTACTAGGGCCCTATTTCTATGATGGAATTTTAACGGGAAGAAGATACTTAGATTTTCTGCGTGATAACTTGCAATTACTCCTTGATGAATTACCTTTAGCTATACGTAGAAACATCTATTATCAACAAGACGGGGCACCTGCTCATAATGCCCGAATTGTCCAAGAATTTTTGAGAATAAGATTTAGCAAAATATTTATTGCAACACATAGACCAGTAGAGTGGCCCCCAAGGTCACCTGATCTAACACCGTTAGATTTTTTTTTGTGGGAACACTTGAAAAATGTTATGTATGCTGATCCTCCAATCAACATCCAAGATTTAAAAAATAAAATTACATACGCGTGTAACCTCTTAAATGAAAACCAAAAAACGGCAACAACTACTCATGAATGTTTACGTCGATTTGAGGCATGCACTTTGCACAACGAAGGGACTTTCGAACAGTTTATTGAATAGTTTATGTTTGTAATTTCTGTAAATTAAAATGTATAGGTATTATTTAAAAAAAAAAATAAAATAGAAATTTAGAATTTTGTTTCCTGAAAATACATATTTAAACTATGTTATTTCATAATGTGTAATAATAAAATAAGATAATAATTCATAAGTAGTAATTTAATTACTTAAATAAAAATAACTTTGATTGTTTCATGTTGTTTGAGAAAAAAATAAGTACGTACAGTTAAAAAAAAAATTTAATTTGTTACATTAAATTTTTTTTTTTTGTAAATTTTATTTAGTTTTAGTTTAACCAATTTTGGATATCGAACACAAATTGATACATCAAAATGACTTTAAAAAAATCGATGAATCCGAGTATGATATTCAAAATCGGGGTTGCCATTTAAAAAAATGTAAGTTTTGTTGCGCATGCGTAAGATACTTAATTTAAAAAAATTGTGAGTCATAAGAATTTGTGATCCATAAGTCTAGTTTAATGTCACGCAAACAAAATTAAAAAATATTTACAGAGTAATGAATGGTAAAGTGGTCCCTGTTTTTTGGGACACACGGTATTCTATTAAAGTAATAATAATTAAATAACAATCTGATTTTGAAAATCAAATATATTTGATAGATTCGCGATTGGTTGGAAGCATGTAAAAAACTTAATTATATATAGTTTTAATTTCATGTTTAAATCAATAGGAATTGGATCGCCATAAGTCAAACCCGATATCTAGTTCGCCTAATGTTATACTGCAGTTTTATTTTGGCACAGATGGGCTGTACCCAAAACGAATTAAACTTTTTTGGCGCAATAATAGGTAATTCTCACGGTTTTGTATAACAAATAATACTGTTCTATGTTTGGCGATCAGGTCAAACAATGGCAGGTGCTGTTGATCGAAGCCGGACAACACGCCACACACGTCATGGACATACCTTTGGCCGCTCCGTTTTTACAATTTTCCTCGATAAATTGGAAATACAGGACAGTTCCAATGAATAATTCATGCCTAGGTAATATTATAATATCAATATAATCTTACAATAATATTTTTCTGTAAAGTAATAGAGAATAATTTTTTATACTCACAACAAACATTAAACGTTATTCGATTTATAGGTTTTGAAGGAAATCGGTGCAAATTTCCGAGGAGCAAAGTCATGGGTGGCAGTAGCGTACTGAATTACATGATATATACACATGGAAACAGAAAAGATTATGACAATTGGGCCGATATGGGAAACACGGGTATAAACACATATTTAATTTGAAGTTTGCAGTAATTTCGTCGAATTCGTATTTAAAAATTCAAAAAAATTATACGTTTTAATACGTGTTTTAAGGTGGTAGTTGGTACTTTGGAAGTTCCAACCTTAAAATCTTTTTGAATCCAATAATTAACAACTACTGCGTTTAAAAATTTGCAATAATTTCATCGAGATCGTGTTTAAAAACTTAAAAAATAAAACGTTTTCTAAGGTTGGGATTATGGCAGTATTTTGAAGTATTTCATCAAATCGGAAAACGCCAACTTATCCCACGCCGATCCAGGTTATCATGGAAGAAACGGATTGTTGTCGGTGACCGACGTCCCGTACAGGACGCCAATAGCGAAGGCTTTTGTAAAAGCCGGATCGCAAATAGGACTTCCTATTGTAGACGTCAACGGGGAAAAACAAGTCGGGATAAATTATTTACAGGTAATTTGGAATCAACGGTATCCGTATATAATTTTAACACCACAGTTTTGCGAAAACTTAAGCAATTTATAACATTAGAAAAATTATTATGGACAACCCATATTTTGCTATTACCATTTTTTTAAGATATAGTTATATTCATCTTTTTGTACTATAAAAATAGTAGGAAACTCAAAAAATATGATATAAGTTCAGTGTTATCTGTAATATTTTATAGGTTAAAAACTTTTGAAAATATGTTTTTTCCAAAACGTACAGTTAGTATCTACTTTGACTCTTTAAACAATTTTTTTTTCTAAGCTTTATACTAAGTAAACAAAAAAAAATTATAATCTATAAGTAAAATGATATTTTTGATAGCTAAATATAAAGTCATTTTCATGTAAACACTTACTGAATTATTTGGCTATTACACATTTTTGCATAAAATAATTTAAAATTTCATACACTAATATGGTCTTAAATAAAATTGAAAATCAAAGTTAAAAAATGAAAATTGTCGATTTTTTTATATTTTTTAAGAACAATCGTATTTCATCTGAACTATTATATTATCCTAATGAAACAGTAATGTGGCCTTCCAGAAAAAAAAAAACCAAAATTATCAATTGTATATTTTGGATTGTATGACCATATATGACTTGTAAATCATACATCAAAATAGTATTATTATAATAGTATAATATATAATATTATGTAAAAACACAATATTGATATAAACGTTATTTTATTTACAGTAATACCTTGCATTAAAAATAAACACTACAATTATAAAGCTAGTAATTTTATCTAAAAATATTTATTATGGCAGGTTCCCTGCAAATACCTTAGTTGAGATTGGTTTATGGTTGTTATAGGTAACTTTGAATTCATAATTACTCAATAAAAAACATGTGTTTAATAAAGTCATACAGATTCGTGTATCTAATAATATGAAAACCATTGAATTTCAGTTGAACATTAAGAAGTCAAATATACAGTTTTTAATTATTAAAAATTTTTCTAGGCCACCATTAAAAACGGTCTCCGCCACAGTACGAATGCAGCTTTTATTTTCCCGGCGAAAAGAAGATCAAACCTGCACGTCAAAAAGTTCAGCACGGTAACGCGGATATTGATTGACGAATCAACGAAGAAAGCAATCGGTGTGGAATTCGTCAGAGGCGGAAAAAAAACCAGAGTGTACGTCCGGAAGGAAGTGATCGTTTCCGGTGGAACCATAAATACGCCGCAGCTGCTCATGCTGTCCGGAATCGGTCCGAAGCAACACTTGGCGGACCTCCGGATCCCGTTAGTGGCGGACTTGCCGGTCGGCGAGAACCTGATGGATCACGTGGCGCTAGGTGGTCTGGTGGCGACGGTAAACGACACCGTATCGATAAGGCTGCACAAGGTATTCAACAATCCAAACATTCTGTACGACTTACTGCAGAACCATAACGGAATGTATACATTGCCGGGAGGCACCGAGGCCCTTGTATTCGCGGACGTGGACATACCCGGGTCGACGGACGGATATCCTAACCTCGAGCTATTGCTGGTCACGGGACTGTACTCGTCCCACGAGCTTATGCCCAAGCTGTGCGGCATGAGGGACGGTCTGTACGAAGCCGTGTACCGGGCCACCGAGAAGATGGACGGGTTCACGGTGTTACCGATGGTGATGCGTCCCAAGAGCCGCGGCCGAGTGTGGCTGAGGGACGCCGACCCGTTCCACCACCCGCTGATCGACCCCAACTATTTCGCCGACGAGGCCGACCTGGACGTGATCGTGGCCGGAGTCCGGCTGTTCCAGCGGATGCTGCACACGGACCCGATGAGGTCGCTCGACGCCAAGATCCTGGACACGCCGCTGCCCGGGTGCGCGCAACACGTGTTCGACACTGACGCGTACTGGAAGTGTTCCGCCCGGCAGATGTCGTTCACGGTCTATCACCTGGCCGGCACGTGCAAGATGGGTCCGGCTTCGGACCCGACGGCCGTCGTTGGCCCGAGATTGCGCGTGCACGGCGTGCGCGGCCTGAGAGTGGTGGACG
>JACXSJ010003973.1:0-17181 GCA_014851325.1 Pentalonia nigronervosa
TTGATCGTTGTCAAAATTATTATATAGTTGGTGAATATGTGAACAGTTGACCAAATGCTAGAGCCCGAGTTAAGAGGAAAATGTAGATATCGTCAATATATTACAAATAAACTCGCGAAATATGGTATAAAAATATTTTTGTTAGTCGATAGTCGTACTTTTTATAGCCTAAATATGGAAATTTAATGTGGACAACAGGAAGAAGGACCATATAAAGTTGTAAATAGTGGGAAAGAAGTTGTATTGTAACTCATAAAACCAATTTCAAAAACAGGGAGAAATGCCACATGTGATAATTGGTTTACTTCAGTACCACTAGTTACTGAATTACTGAAAAATACAGAATAACCATGGCAGGGACTATAAGAAAAAACAAAAGGGAAATATATCCAAATTTTTGTCATATACGTGGTAAAATTATACAGTCGAATATGTTTGGATTTACTAAAGACATGACATTAGTTTCTCACATGCCTAAAAAAAGTAAAATCGTTTTATTGCTGTCTAGGATGTACAATGATAATGCCTAGATTCCAATTTAAATAAACCTTAAATTATCATATTTTATAACATGAAAAAAGGGGGTGTAGATGTATTTGATGAGCTAAAAGGAAACTATTCAGTTGCTAGAATAAGCCGTCGTTGGCCTCTTACAATTTTTACAATCTTTTGAATATCACAGGCATTAATAGCCAACTTATATACCAAGCGAACAAAAATAAATAATATAAATAATAATAAAAATATAATAAATAAATAAAATATAATAAAAAAAATATAATATAAATATACGCGAGTTCTTACAAACACTTGGTAAGCAACTTACAATGGGATACTTACAACAACGTAGAAATATCAAGACATTACCAATAGAGGTAAAACGAAAAATTGCTTCAATTTTAGGCGAAAAATACATAGAACAATCTAACGCTGGACGAACTCATGAAGGAAAATGTTACTATTGTGATCGAAAAAAAAAATAGAAAAACGAAAACACAATGTAAAAACTGTGAAAATTATATATATATTTGTAAGGAACATACCGTAACGTATTGCCAGAAATGTGACGAAGACGCACAACATTCATCAGATAATTCAGAATATTAATAAAATTATTATATTTTTCATTTATTTATATTATTATTATTTATTTAATTTATTCATTTAAATAACTCATGCATACATAATATACAGTATATAAATTTAAATAAAACTCATACATTACTTTTTTTAAATTAGGTACCCAATTTATGTATAAGAAAGTAATTTTCAGTTTCGATTTTTTTTTTTATAAATAAAAGTATAAGTTATTAAAGTTATATGAAAATTGATTTATTTCAATAATATTACTAAACATATACCTATGAAACAACGTTTTTTTATAATTATTTACTTGAAAATTATAATGCGGTCGAAGAGACCGCGGTGCGACTAACTACGTAATATACACTAGTGTGATTAACGTCGGGTTAAACATAATTCTCATTGATTAACACTTAATGATAATATTATAAAATAATAAAAATTGAAATTACATTATAGGAATAGGTATAAGTACAAAATATAACTAAGATAATTTACCGCGAGGTACAACCATCTATAATGACTAATTTGAACATTCTATAATGATTGTACTTTCTGTTGTTTATTTTTACTATTTATTTTACTATTATGTACTTTATTTATCCAGTTGATTAAAACAAATTAATATATATTTATACAATATTCATAATGCTTTTCTTTCTCAATCATTTTTGTAAATTAACTATTTTCAATAATTATTTTAGGAAAATTTTTATTTTAAATATTCATAAAAAAAAATTATACTGAATAAGAATAAGTATATAAATTGCATTCGCGACCCACTATAAAAACCTTTACAACCTCAATTTAAAAACAACCTGAAGTTAAAGTAGGTACATTTGCGCATAAATTAAACGACAAGTCAATAAAAAAAAAACCAATCATGATTATAGCTTCGTCATTTTAAATATTTATATTTTTATATTTCCTTTGAAATTTATTGTTGTAAAATGTATACAATGTAAATATAAAATACCGAAGGCCATATGACCTGAAATCATAAAAAACGACTTAAATCTTTATGTGTATATCACGGAAAAAAATTACTAAAATATCATAGTTCAATAAAATATAGTAAATATAACTATTTCTGAAGCAAAATAACTAAAATGATTTAGTTATTATGGCTATATTAATATAGTTACTGCAATTTTTAATGTTTGAATTAACTAAAAAATATAGTTTAATGTATACTGTATTTATATATAACATTGTATGAGAAAAAATCAATTTTTCACTTTCGTATTAAATTCATTTAAACATGTACAATTTACGGTTACTATTATACTCAACATTTGCGGGGTCGAAGACCATGATACAATTTCATAAATTCTTACAATTTTGACAATTTTATACGAATTTAATTAACAAGTCAGGAGCTATACTTATTAATTATGTATATATCTCTGACGATTTTCTTTATAAACTCCACGATTCAGTTCATGTTGATCTGGCTTTTACACGAGTTAATGTTACGAAAATATTTAATGCCTGGTCGATACACATATACGCGATATGAAGATAAAAAAAGTACTAAACAGTTTGGTAAGCACGTCAGACATTATATTTAAGTTCTTAGAATTTTAACTATAGAAAACGAACCAGTGGCTATGACTTCTCGACGGTTGTGGGATAAATCATCACTATCAATCAACAGTCATCATAATTTCAACAGTTCGATAATAGTGCTATAGTGTAAAGACGATTTTCTGCACAATAAATTATATGCGGCTGATTATAATTATATAATTATTAGTAAAACGATCTTATTTTGTCATCGTCTCATTTATTGGTGATATATCTACTCAAGGTAAAACGGTAAGTTTTGATTTATGATTTTTGAAGAAATAATAGTACACAGTTATATTTTAAATAATTTTTGTTTCATTATTCAAATTCAAATTGGTTTTAATACATTATGCAAGTGGTGATACATTAATGAGCATTTCCGCATAGAAAATAATACATTCTAGAATAAATATTTAGGTGAGGTAGCTATATAATTTTATAAATCCTACTGAACTTAAAATAAATTAATTACTATTTTTAATTTGTATATTTTTAGTTATCAGTTGTTTAAAATGTTTAAGTTTTAACTTAATATTTTCTAGTTATGTACAAACTTATAGTTAAATTAACACAATACAATCAACAATAGCTTATAAGTTTTAAGTTCTGCGTAGGTATCAACAAATTATATATGAATGCAACACAATTCCTTGTGTATTCTATTAGTTCATATATTGTTTACACGTTATAAAAAAGTTTACTAATAAAAATAAAATAATATAACTTCACTACACCACTACAATTTCGATAAATAATGTTGTAAACAATTTAATCATTATTTTTAATTTTTTAAATACCTTTCTTTCGATATTTATTGCAGATACCTACTCTAGTTAAGTGTGTCATGTATGGATATAGTTAGTGTATCAGATTACAGACGTCATTTTTAAGAAATCTTAATTGTTTAATAAACTGTCTATCATTAGAGTTTACTTGTAATAGTATTCATTGATAATTTTAAAATGTATAGACATACAAAGTTAAAAATATATATCATCAAATGCGTTTTCAACAGAATAATATCAATGAACTTCATGTCTATCTATTTCTATCTCCTCAAGTCTCAATGTAATCTAATTCGCTTAAATATTATTTAAGTTCATTGTACAGAAAGTATTCCATAGTTCAAGCTAATAAACGTAATTTACAATTGCGTGTAAAATATATAAAACTACTACTTCCTTAGTATTTGAAAGTAATGAAAAAGAAGAACATTTAAATATAAAACTATTTTATAATTTTATAAATCTATGTTAATAACTTATATTATAATATTATATTGTGGAAAAATTAACATATTGCTATACATTTATTATTTGCTTTATAATATATTATTTACTGATGTGTGCGGTTGGAGAAAGAAGTTAAAAATATGATATAATTAACATTACCAATAGGCAACATTTTATTAACTACTACGTATATTGCTTTAAAAATAACGTTAAAAATTAAGTCCCATAGTTTTGTCTTGCATTAGAGCTGGCCAAATGTAAGATGGGGCATTGATGTTTTAAATTTGAATTCAATGATAAAAAATCACTGTATATGAAAAACGATTCTGAACGAAGACCGTCTGCCAACCTACATTACTAAATATGTTTTATGATATTTATGATATTAATAATTATACAGACATAGGTCGAAATAAGTTGTAACTTACAATGTTGTGTTGTAGATCATACACACACACACACAAAATTTTACGATTAGTAAATATATAATATGCATTTATACCTATATATAATATTTTATTTGTTGTAATACTATACTTTTATGGTAAGCAGGTATCTACATGGTTATTATTATATTTTTTATTAATTTGATCTACATTTTTATATTTATAAAGTTTTGTTTTTTTTATTAATATCTTAATATTATACTTATTTACCATATATAACATGCTTGTGGAATATGGACTATTGTTTAATTAATTAACTTATATTCAACAAATTATGTATATTTTTTAATTGCTCTGTCATTCATTAATATTACTACATGTGTTATAATATTAATTGTATTTTGTAAATTGTAATGTATTTATTGTTTAATAAATATAAACATACATAAATGTATATAATGATTTATTGTTAATATGATCTAAATTGTTTATAGATTTATAATTTATCAAATAAGAAGATCAGTATAATACCATATTTTATGAGTATAAAATCTATAAATGGTAGGTAAATCAAACTTCATAGACAATAATCAAAGTAGTATAATTTATAAATAAAAATAAAAATAATTATGAATTATTTATAATAATACAATTTAATCTTAAAATTTAAATGAAATAATATATTTTATATTTTCTAAATTGAAAAATAAGTTGTAGTTTAGATAACAAGTGTAATTCAGTTATTAGAATTAAAATTTTATCTTTTTTTTTATCTAGATAAATAATGTTTATCTTTTATCTTTATTTAGATAATTAAGATATTAATCATATTTTATCTGTATCTAAATAAATTATTACCAGTTATCTTTTATCTTTATCTAGATAAATATTTAGTTAACTTTGCGCAACATAATTGGCTAAAATTGTTTGGACAAATCCGTACTTTTTGCAACACTCCGTATTCTTGAAGAAGAAACCAGACAGCTCCTTTTCTGACAGTGGCAAATTAAAAAAATCATGCTCTCAAAATAAAATATTTTTTGGCTAGGCGTAGGTACTATAATACAGTATAGTAAATAATTAAGCTGAAGACCACTATAGACAATAGGTATCACCTAATAAATGGCTGTCGACTGACGAAATAAATACCGACATAAAAGATAAATGGTCAAATGGTAAGACACGTGAATAGTAAATTTTAAATCGAAAACAAAATTAAATTGTATACTTAATATAGATTACAAGACTGGAATGTAAATTTATAAATAGATTGACGATTTTTTTAAACATATATTGTAAACCAACATTATATTATCAAGTTTCCAATACGAAGTAGTCAAGATAATCCGGAAGTGCCTGATATAGGTACTTATAATATATTATATTAATTCTGATTATTTTATTACAAGTCGAAACAAACTAATTTCGAAAATAACTAGGTATGGTACTATGTATGTACTACTACTTACTAAGGAATAACTGAAAATATAGAGTGATGAAAACGGTGATTTAAATATTATTAATTATAAAAATTTGTACTTACAAATTTTATTAAAATAATTGCAACTTGTAAAGCTATGACATGTATAACGGGTAATATTGAGTTTTGACATTATGCTTATAGGTAAAAATGTATGAATCAATAAAAAGTACCTAATATTATTAGATAGATTATAAAGTACCTAATATTGAGGCCAAATTCCTAACCTAAAAAGTCAGCAGTCCCAGGTTTTTAGGTCCATTCATTAAAAAACTAAGTTTTTTATCATCACGCTGTGTATAATGTTTTATTTATCAATTTTTAAGCGGTCGTCTGATTACAATTCTAATATAACTACGTAATATATACAATTATAAAATATCACTAACAATATTAATAAATACCTAAATTGGCTGAAAATCAACCTGTACTGCGTTTACAAAACGTGGGAATGGAAAAAATAAATAACGTTCGGTGTTTATTAAAATCATAATAATTAATGACGTAGTGTCTCCATTGCAGTGCATCCGGCTACGCAGCCATCGGTTGTGGTTTGTATAGCTGTCTGAGGTGCGCCACCGCGTCCAAGGACCCGTCGCCACCGTTGCCGCCAACCACTTCCCCGGAGACTGCGTTATTGCTGTCATCGTCCGCCACGTACCCAGGGCTCATCTGCAATCGCCACGCGTTCAACCAGTCCTTTGGCTTACCACCACGTGGGCCACTGCCCTGTCCGACGGTCGCGTGCCTCTTATTTGCCACTGCGGGTGCGGAGGCGACACTTGACCCTGCATTGCCACCGATAGGCAACGTGTTTGTCTGCGGCCCGAGCTCCAACTGGAACTGCACGTCCGCGTTCGGACCTAACCGGAAGCCCACGCCCAGTTTCGAGTCGGTACCTGAAAACGATTGTAGAATTATTTATAGTTCGGTGAAAACGTCCGGTCACATTTTAATTCTGTAAATAAAAACCGCCGTAAACTATAAACACGACATATTCTTAAAAAACAAAAAATAACCGTCATATTATTTATAGCTTATATTAAAGTGAAAGAGTTAATTATTTGAATATGAATAATAAAAATAAATTTATTTCTATCTATAATGTCTAAGACGATAAAATTTACTATTTCAAACGATTTAAAGAAAAGAAAAGATCAAATAAGCATTATACTGTCAAAAAAATCGATTCTAGATATCATGAACTAACATTTTTATTGGATAACCAAAAAAACTTCAGTCTAGAAGCAGTTATAAAATATTATATCGATATATTGTTTTTCGATATCACGAATGTTATCGATATAACTGAACCGATATCGATAATTGAAAATATATCGTTGTGCAAATACTAAATGCTATATCATGATTAGACAATCAATCGTTCATATAAGTATCTACCTATTAAATTGGTACTCAATTAATAATTTATATACTATATATATATTATAACTATTTGGCTGCATCCGAATTGGTTTCCATACCTGAAAATTGACATACGAATAGGTTCCCGGTGTTATCCAAAGCTTTTTTATCAACTTTTTTTCAATTCAAGTGTAAAAAATAACTGCAATGTCCTATTTAGTTTTCTTTCTACTTCCAACAAGTATTCCAACAGTTTAAACAAGTGATAGGTATACAAAAGCTTTTCGTTTAGTTCAAAATTATTCAAACCCGAATAAAAAATATGCGGACTCTGAAAGAGCCATTCATTTAGCAATCTCCAAAGTATGGCCTTTAGCTCAATTAAAAGGTGTCGGTTTTACTTGGACCAGTTATGGTGGAAGAAGATACAACAATTAAGGCTTTCAAAGGAATTTAAAAATAACGATTCCGAAATAAGATGAACATAAAATTGTTTTTTTGCTTATACTTATTATCGCCCGAAGAAGTTAACGATTGTTATACTAATGATTTGATGTCATTAAAACCAACTAATAGAAAACTTGAAGAATTCTTTGATTACATACTAAACATACTAAGAAATTATATTGAAAAAGATAGTTCATTTCCACCAACAATATGGGGAATATACCAATAGTATAGAACGAACAACTAATTGCTGTGTAATAAATAAATAGATTAGAGTTTATAAAAATATTTGTTATAAATTTTTATCTTAATAATACACAATACTTATAAAAAAAAAAAAAAAAAAGAAATGGATAAATTAAAAAGATATTATTATTTATTTTATATTTTTAACTTAAAAAAAACATTATTATTATTACTTACTATCTACCATGACTATTTAAAAATGAAATGAAATGGACGAATTAAAAAAAAAAAAGATATTTAATTAAAAATAAATGTGATATTTATGACAAAAAAGCATAATGTTTAATTATACCTGCATAATAGTATGTGAAAAGTCCTAAGTCTTTATAAAATGGGAAGGAAAATTGAAAATACTTTAACCCAGGAACTAGAGAACCAACTCGGATATACCCTTCGTAACAACCCGGGAACCAAATAGGATACACCCTTTATTACAAACCAAGAACTAATTCGGACGTTTCGGAACTAATTCAAATACACCAAACTATTTATTGTTTTATCGATCTTTACCTTTCTTGATTGGTGGCATATTACTGTAGACTACCGACAACAATGATGGAATTTCTTCGGGCACAAAAATGGTTGCGTTTACATCTGTAAAACATTAAAAATATAAACGTAATTAAAGGTTACAAAAAAAAGCGAGATGTGTACTAGTTAGTTACAATTTATTATACGCGTCACATAATCAATATATATTTTTTATAATTTGGTATAAATTAATTAATTAATTTAATATTTCATGATATTTATCAAACAAAAATGAAATTATTAATAATTTTCCTGTTATCAGTTTTCAAAATGTCTATAGGGAATAGGTACTAATATGTTTTTGACTTTTACCCAAAAATATTGTATAAATCATTTTTTTCTATCTTATACAAATATCATATATAATTATATATTATTAGATAGTAGGACTACCTACTAAATAGGTACATAATATAGTTTATTAGGTAAATTATCAAGAACATTGTATGCAGAAAACCAATTTAAATTTTGTTTGAAAATTAATTATTCCTTCTTCACACAATTACATTATTATAAGTACATAACCCATATTATTTTTAATTTATCACATACTTGATGCATTGTTTTTATTTCAGAAATATACCTCGATAGTAATTTATTAAATTATAATATGCTCATAACATGACATACAAATCGTTTTATTCGGCGACATGATTAAAATATGTATTTTTATTGATTTTGAAATCAAATAATAATTAATATCCACGTTATAATACACTGTGTAATAATATACTAATAATACTAATAATACCCATGACCCACCTGTACATAAAATAGATACTTATATATAATAGTTATTATGTACATAAATAGTATTTATATTAGTCAACGTGTGAATCATTTTACTTTCTTTATTATAAAAAAAGTTGTATGGTCCGTAATACATTTCTACTCCTACGTATATACGAATAATACCGTGTAGCGATGTGCCTAACATGCTATCCATTAAGATATTGATGGGAGTTTTACGACAAGACACGACATACATGAACGAACATAAGTAATAAATGCATTTTTCTGTTACTTTCTTTTCGTTTATAAAATCCGGTACTTAATTCGTGTTCGTAATTAGAATTTGATTTGAGAAAAAACATAGTATAAACATATCTATTATATAAATACACGCACTAGGCATACATGATACACATATATTATGCATTATAAATATTGATACCATGGTGCACAATATATAGCCATTTACAAACATACAATGAAAGTAGATCTCTAGACCGGCCAGAAAAGTATTGAAATATACACAGTCAAAATAGATTGTTGAGATTATTTTTCTCAGCGGTAAACTTAATATGTTTTATGTTGTACGCTGCTTTGCTATAACAATTTGATAATAATATTTAAACAACTAAGTTCGATACATGATAAAAATCTCCAAGATAAAGCGTGGATAGTGAATATTTTATCATAGAAATCAACGTGATCTCGAGAAAATAAAATTAGTACCTGTAGTAAATAGTATTACATAGAAATAAATATAAATAAATTGGTAGGTAAATCAGAATTTGTGTACCTACATTTCTAGAACTATAATGTGATATGTGTGACTAGCAATAGTCACAAAATCTCGTAATTGCTGTACAAGTATACCTAATCAAAATTAATGTTTTTACAATGTATTAGTTATATCACAATATTAGTATATCGCAATGTATGGTCAAGGCTCAACTGTACAAAATATACAGTTTTGTAAATGTACGTATATTATTTGACCATTCTGACCTAAAAATATTTTTTGGCTTTAAACCTTATACGCCAAATAAAAACTAAATGTACTCAAAATAAGAAAGTCCTGATTAATTTAATGTATATTATGCATCTACGAACAATATATTTTGCATTTCAAGATCAGTTTAAAATTTTTTATTAACACTACCTATTGGCTTTTATATGTTATTACAATTTTTACTTTTAACTCTACTTACAAATTTAATTATATATACACAACATTATTGTCAGTAATAGTAGAGCACAAATTTTGGTTTATGTTTTTTAGCCATTTTTATTTATTTATTTTTTTTTTTACCTATAGTAGACAATTGCTAACTAAATTATCAATTATTATATATAGTGCCGTTATAATAGTAATTGTAGATATTTTTTTACGGTATGTTACAGATTTTTTTCGTTTCTTGTGTGGCTATTAAAAAAAAAAGTAATTAATCAATCAAAAAACTTGTTTGTTTAAAAAATTGTTGTTTACTATCGAACCCGACCAAACCTGCTAAATCACAGTGTATTATAGGTTTCGTAACGTTGCAATTATTGACTGTAAAATGAAATATGTCTGCACTCTCTAGACTTGCCGTTATCAAGGCTTAAACTCTTAACTAAATAATTATTATTGATTTAATCGCGTCGGTAATAGAGGTTGAAAGATATATACATAAAAATATAAAAATATGATAATGTTCTTCGATAAAAATGGAAAAAAGATTTATGTTATTTGATCGAATTAGTGTATAAATGGTTAGGTATATAAAAGGTATATATAAATTTTTTTATTAGTTTACTAACAGCAATAGGTAGTATTTTCAAAAAAATCTTGAATCCAATATTTTACCAATATTTTTAGCTGGTCATCCCTTTTATTATAAAAATCTTAAGTTTTAAAATGTATCTAATGTAAAAATGAGGTGTCGTTATAAACTGTCTTTATTTTTTTTTGGGATATTTTAACGTTTGGAACTCCTCGACTTATATAGTGTTTCAATTTTATAGTGTTGGCAAAAACTATTTACAAATAACTGTTGATTAATATAATACCACTAAGTATATACAGTTAGTATTCGAATAATATATGCTGTGATTTGTAATCAAATGAGATTTGATGCCCTACATAGTAATCGCGGCCGGGATTGATTAAATTTGAATCCGTGTAAAATCATAGTATGTTATATTTCTATATTAATATATTATTATTAACATATTAAAATATTAATATTAGAATATAACGAGGCGGGTTCACCGTGATGACCTCAATCTAAATTATATTATGTTTGATACGATGCATTTGTTGGTCGGTGTCACCAACGCCGTAAGTACTGACCGATTTATTTTTTAGAGTGGTGGAAGAGGTCGAAAATACTTTAATATTAAACACAAAGTTAATCGAAAGTAGTCATCGAAATTATTCTTTGAGACATGTTTTTTTCATTTAATTCCTTCGAGAGCACGCTTTTATTATTATAATATAATATAATTTATTTATTATTATAATAATGCCTACGTCAGTTTATCGTAAAATGTTCATTTTCAATAAAAACAAATTTCTATAAATAATTTAATGTTCGCCAAAATATAATTTACCACCGGATATATAGATTTTGAACGCCAATAACAACAGCCACATCAAACGTATTTTATGAATATTATATAGTAGGTAAATATTATGCGTCATGGTTATGAAAATATACGAAAGTGATTTGAAAAAGGCACACATCATGTGTACCCGGTTTTCGTCACCTGACCCGCCAACTAAAGATAAGGAAAACATATTCGTATGATGTTTTTTTTTTTATTCAAAGATGATGGTCAAATAATTAATCTGTGGTTTCCCTATGACATTATACTTAAGTGTTTTGACAAAATATGTGCAGGTACTTACGATATGTCGCGTAAAGCGTAATCAGCGACAGCACGATGAGACACGCGAGTGACGGTACACGAGCCATTGTGCGAATGATAAGACTGCGGATCGTGATCGTCAAGAGGTTCCTCTCTCTCTCACATACGCGCGCACACTGATTTTCACTCCACCAAACTTTCACTTCAACGCCGTAATCGATTTCTTCAGCTATATATCTGTCCGACTCAGTGGCGCATTTCAGTATTTTTTTCTAGGGGGGATGGGGGGGGATACCTATATTCATCCAGAGCTCACTGACTCGTGATGCCCGTAGGGGGCTCTGCCCACTCGCCACCAAGTAACCTTAAATTTGTAATAACTTGATAACTATAGCATAACAAACACAAAATAGGTACGTTTCCAAAATTATATAGGTATAACACATTACCTGAGAAGATAGTCGTATATATTTTTTGTTGTTACCTATACCTACCTATAAATAAATGCTTATGGAATTTAAATATTTTATACGCATCGTAGTCATTACTCATTGTCTAACGATATCTATAAAATAAAATTCAACTTTCTATTTTTTAGATTTAACTCATTAATTACTTTATCTGTTATAATTTTGATATTCTGTTGACAGTGCACGATATACCAAAAAGGCCGCCTAATTAGTATATTCTTACCCGCGCGTGATCGCTCAGCTAGTTAGGCTTTAGCTATAAATCATATTAATATAAATTTTTACAGAATTTGTAATAACTTACAACTGTATACTGTAATGATTTAAATATTTATTATTATGTAATACTGGGGATATACCCTTGGATCAACAACTCAATTATAAACTATTACCTCTCCAATTATTATTGCGACTTTCTTGATGAAACCGTGATTGGCATCTGAGGAATAATTTGAGGTGACCGGTTTATATCTTACAATAACAAGACGTTCCTTTTTTTTATTGGTACACTATTATTAATTTTATTTTAACTTATAAAAACACATCAATACACTTATTTAAATTTACTATAATAAAGTTTATAATCTACTTCAATTATTAAGTCCTTCTGCCTATAAATGTCTATACAGAAAGACAGCAATAATGCAACCACCCGAGTGATCTAAAACTCCGCTCCTTATATATCATGGCGTGTATGTGTATGTGTGTACGTGTGTGTGGCATATCTTATCGTTGTATTTTATGTAATTTATTCCTATCCTTAAAGGCTATCAATTATTATAATTATTTTATTATATATTTTAAATTTAAAAAAGATATGATGGCTTAGGCGTACATCATTACAATACTTTATAGTGAATATATTTAATGCTTCAACAAATGGCGGTATTTTTGCAGTAGAGTTCGAACGGTCTAGGTATTGCTCACGGATATTACGAATCACTGCTGTCCTGCATACTTTTATCCGTGTCTTCTCACGTCATCGAAACCCAATTTTCAGACATTCTAGTTCGTTGACTTTTAATTTACATATCCTCAATCTGTGACTCCCAATTCGGAAATAGATCTGCTGCCTAAAAGAAAATTATTTAATATAATAATTCGGTTTAGAAGTTATAAAAAGTATCCAAATATTCATACATAACAATATATATTATATAAGAACATTATTTAAGAAATACATCAACACTTATAAAATAAAATAAGGTTCGTATACTGAAATATATAAACTAACTACTATGCATAAAAAATATGTCAACACCAAGGAAAAAAAAATTGTAGCTAATATATCATTCTATGTAATAGTATTTTAATAAATCTATATAATCAATCAATGATATTTCTTCAGATTTTAATATTGATAATATTATAAATTATACAATATGTATCTCACAGATAAAGATAATAAAGTTTATTATTTATATTTGTAATGTACCTACCTATTAATAATTTTACGTGTAAAATATTAATTATTTTAGATTTTGAGCGGTGCGATGAATTAATTGATTTTACAATTATGTGTATGCTTTTGTTTGTGTATGTCGTATATGAAAAAGTATACGAAAAATAGTAGAAAACAATGTGGACAAGTGGGTACCGATCTGCTGTACAGTATGTGTCTAAATAGGTCACTGTAATGGATGTGTTAAAATTGAATTCAATGATATAAAATTATTGTATACTAAAATGATTCTGAGCGAAAGCGGTATATCAGTCTATATTATTAAGCATATTTTATGATTATTGCAATTTAAGTAATTTATTTTACTATTAGTAATATAATAGATTGAATTAATTTTTGTACAAAAAATTGCATTTTTGAAAATGTCATTGTGTGTATATAATATAATAATATTATAATATATTTTAAATATATCAAGTCCTAACGAATAATATTTTTGAATTACAACAGAATAGATACGCATATAAAGTAAAAACTAAGAATAACAATTTTAGTTATTTTATTTCGTCCAAATTTAAACTTACAATACCTTAAAAAAACTGTAATTAATGTTTATACATTTTTTAGACTTTTTGGTTAGGTTTACAGTATGAAATCTTCATGATAAATTTTGTTTTAAATTCTTTGGCTATAAAAATTGAACATTTTCTAAATTTTTAAGTACAAAATAATTTCATTTTTCTAGATTTCGATGAATTTTGTTAAAATTTGATATTTAAATACTTAAAAATCTTGCCTATGTAACTTTAAAATTTTTCAATTACTATTAAAATAACTAAAAAGAAACATTGAATTACGTTTTCTAACTTTTTGACCCAATGAAAAAAATGTAATCGACATTCATCGAAAAAACTAAAAAATATTGAAAATAAAACCAGTCAAATTATTTTGAAAATTTTATCATGTATGAAAAATTATAAAATAAACATTTAGTAACTAAGTCAAGTTTCTATGATTAATTGTTTTTGAATTATAACAAAATGAGGAAATTGTTCCATGAGAAATCGTTAGTTTAAAGCGGGTCTATGTTGAATTTCAGACGCTCATTATAAACTATTGTAAATTTACAAATTAAATTTTTTTTCCACAAACATCAAATTTTTTATTGGATTAAACCTTGAAAATTTAATAAACATTTCTTTATAAATTATTTTAATAGAAGTTCAAAAATATTAAAGATACATAAACACGATTTTTTTTTATAACTGAGAAACATTTAAAGTTCACATTTTGATAAAATTCATTAAAACCACGAACATTTTTAGTTATTTTGACGCTAAGGATTGAAAGTTGAAAAAATGTCGGCAATTGGGTACCGCTCTGATGTATAAAAGGTGTCAAATAAGTCACTTTTATGGATGTGTTAAATTTGAATTCAATGGTATAAATCGATGTACAAGAAAAACGAATCTGAGCGAAGACGGTCCCGTCAACCTATATTACTAGGTATATTTAATAATATTATTGATATTAAATTGCCAAAAATATTTAAAAATATCATTGAGTGTATAAATTATAATAATATACTTTTAAAAGTTTCATGCACCTAAAAATATTTTTAAATTACAACGAAATAAATAACATCTCTACTAGTGGCCTGTGAATCTCGCTGTACGTGGATACCGATTTCAGAGGCAGTTGTGTGTCGTTTTAATTCTAAAAGACGTGCTTGTTTTAGTCGCAAGTCTAAGGTCAGTCAAAAGTCAAGAGAATGATAAGGATTTGAGATAAAACTTGATGATAAGAGTTGACGATGAGTGGTAGCTGGCAGTTGTCTGAAAAATGATAGGACCAGAAAATCGAAAAAGTACTACCCAACAATTGTCATCGAAATGTAATATAAACTATTATTATTATATTCCTATTGATAAAGTTATATTATGATAAAAATTATACTATGAATAATGATTTTAGTATTGTATTTCAGTATTTTAGTATTTTGATCTGTTTGTCTGTTAAATTTTAGCTATATAAAAGTTAGTTATACATCTTATTATATTCAACAAATCTGGATTTTGATAATTAATTAATTGACCCTTTTTATGATAGAAAAAATACTCAGTGGCGTAGTCAGGATTATGTAATTCGTGGTGGGGGGAGGGGGTTAAGAATAAATTAAACCATGTTTTTTACAGTTTTTGTATACAAGTAATACATTTATTATAGGGAAAAAAATGTCAATAACACCCAAACCCCTCTGGTTACGCCACTAGAAATACTGTTAACTGTTAGAATACTAGCTGTTTTCCAAAAATATATAATGATTTTAATTTTTTTTTTTTAATTTAATATATCTAATTATACCTAAATATTCAACATTTCTTTTTTAAATATATTATAAGTATCATTTTTTTTTTTGATTCCATTGCAGAAAATGTGTTTATAAATTAAGTTTTTATTTGAACACAAGAATTAAAAGAATATTTTATTAACATTATAAACAACATTTTTTATAAACTAAAATTAACTAAATCGTTTAAAAACAAAGAATAATATTTTTTTTTTTTTTGATAAATAATAAATAAATATACTGATTTTATACAAAACTTATTATTGTTATTCCAGCGTTTCTCAAACTGTGGGTCGCGATTCAATTTTTGGGGGGTCGCGAGAAGTTTTTTAAATTATACAGATTGTAAGAAATTTATGTTTTTTTTAAATTGTATAGACTATAGAATGTAAATATTAATAGAAGTATAAAGTAATATACGAATTATTACGGAAATTATTACGACGGGTATTTTTGGTACGCGGTTATCGCAAAAATATTTCGATAAAATATGACGATAAAGTCGGTACTCGGCAATTAGTTGTCTGTAAAATTTCAATTAGTCGTTACGCTATATTATCATCGGCTTGTAATTTTAGTTAATGTTTCGTGCACGTGTGTTGTACTGCGTTGCATGAGTGTGTTGTACCGCGTGCGTTCGTGTTGGTGCGATCGATTGTTTGGTGTAATTGTGCACGCTATTTTTGAGACAAATTATTTACAAAAATTATATAATGATTGGTAAATAAGCGAAAAATTGAAATTGATGAAAATGAACCTTCAACTTCGGTTTTAAAACGAAAAAAAAGACAAGAAAGTATGATTCAGAGTACAGTAGAACCCCTCTCGTCCGCCCACGACTGGTCCGCCGCTCCGGTTGATCCGACCGGATATTATTATCGATATGAATACTGCGTATGTATGTAATTTAAAAATACGATTTGGATTTTCCACTTTATAGTAGATATTGTATAAAATAATTGCTAGTTTGATATTTAAACGAATGTCCCTGACAGTGAAGTTGAGGAGTGGATTGCCCATTGTGACAAAGACTGTGAAACT
>JACXSJ010003974.1:0-17188 GCA_014851325.1 Pentalonia nigronervosa
CAAATTTATGTAGATTAATATAAATACATACTACATTGGTTAATTAATAGTTTTGTCTAATACTATAAAACAGAGAACTGAAAAAGTGAAAAATAATAAAATATAGGTAAGTACTAAGTAATACAATGATATAAATAAATGTCTATAATATAATATGTATTATACTGATAAAAGTCTAATATTGATAACGTTTGTTTACAGAGTTGTATTCTTTGCATATGGCGTCGGTTTCAATTATTTTGCGGCGGTGTATACGAAGACGGCTATCTAATATTAGTATATATCTGTGGTTTTCGACTACAATCTTGTAGCTGATAAGTAGTAGGTAACGTTTCGTAAATTTTAACAATTTTGAATATTTCTGTAGACCAACTCGGCAAATAACCTTTTGTAAACACACTTTTATATGTGCTTATACGGATGTTATCGCCTATGTTAAATTTATTTTTTCGTTTAATTATTTTACGTTGTTTTATTTTCATTAACGTAGGATTAGCATCAGCTTGCACTGGTGTCATCAAACTCTTTATATATTTTTTCTTTTAACCCTACAATGCATGGTGTTGCCCACTGGCAACAATCTGTTTGTATTGATGTAAAATAGTATAGATTGATAGTAAATAGTATAATATACGGTTCAATATTTTTGGTAAGTAGTTAACAATCAAACTAAAATATAAGAAGAACAATTTATATAGATATATGTTTTATTTTACGTATAAATGTTGATGTGCAAAACAAATTTTGAAATAGTGATGGGCGATTTAAATCGATGTTTTAAAAAATTGATTTTTTTTGTAGTCGATTTTTCGAATCGATTCACTAGGGCGATTTTATTACTGAATCGATTTTTTTTGTCCGATTTTTTTATTTTCCAGGGAATTTTTCCCTCTTGGGGTAAACACTGTTGGACACATGTTCCCCCCGACCAACACCTACCAACGGATCTAATCTAGTATTATGATATTAACCACACTTATCACTTGTGTCTTGTGTATCGCGTTTTGTACTTTCGATTTTCTGTTTTGTTTACTTGCATTACAGTTCTAACCGCCTTTGCGTTTGCGTCTTTATTCTTTATTTTATCTCTACAATTACAATGTCTGTAATGTGGAAGTTTTTTGATAAATTACAAAACGGTGCTTCGGGTTCATGTAAATTGTGTAATGCTGTAGTAAAAACATGTGGCAATACTACAAACCTTAAACAGCATCTCAAACGAAAACACCCAAGTGTCCCAAGTTTTAATTTGCCAGCAAAATCTGGGAAATCTTCAAAGTCGTTAAACACTCATGGTCGTGAGTTGGAAGTGGAAGAAAATGAAGATGATTCTCAAATTAGTCAAATTGTTCATCAATTCATGGTAATTTTTATAATTTAATTATTGACATGTCAATATTTAAATAAACGTACACACACATGTTTATGATTTAATTTTTTATTATAGTCTCAGTTTGGCACACAATCAACATTGGATGATACAGTAATCACATCACGAGCACGACCATCGTCTCTAATGTCTCAATGTTCAGAATCTGACTCTGTGATATCGAAGAGCAGTGAATCCGTTTCCTCGATATCAAATTTCACTTCGATTAGTGGAGCATCCTCAAGTACAAGATTTACACAACCTACAATTGATCAAGCAATCAACGAATTCAGATCTTTTGGAAGTTAGTAATATTTAAATATTTAAAAAAAAATAAAACAATTTTTTAGCTAGGTATATGATTTATTTTATTAGGTTAATATTTTTTTTTACAAATGTTGAAAAAGTTTAAATAATTTTACAAAAATTAATTTAAAATTTAAAAACTCTTTATTATCAAAATATAGACTTTCAAGTTGCTAGTGTTGATGTTAACCATTTAAAAAACATAATTATTTTTCATTCATTCTAATTATTAAAATATTAAAAAAATTTAATTTTTAGGAGGTGGTGTCAAATCGTTAACAGTTACAAATGCATTAGTCTATATGTTAGTCAAGGACAACATGCCATTGTCATCTACAGAAAAGGATGGTTTCAAACATTTTATGAAGAAGGTAATGCCTTTGTATAAAGTACCATCAAGGAAAACAATTACCCAGCTTATAACTTCCAAGTATGACATATTGTCTACTCAAATCAAAAATAAATTATCTCTCATTGAAAGTGTTACATTAACAACAGACATATGGACTGATACTTTAAATACAAAAAGTTTTCTTGGTATGACAGCTCACTATTTAAGTATGTCCAAATTAGAATTAGAAAGTGCAACACTTAGCGTTCTAGAGCTTGATGAGCGCCATACATCGGATAACATTGTTGGGTGGATTAAAGATTTGTTAAATAGATGGGGGATTGAAAAAGATAAAGTGTTTTTAGTAGTAACCGACAGTGGTTGTAATATTAAAAGTGCTGTATACAATTACTTTGGTAAGGAAAAGCACTTGCCTTGTTTTGCGCACACTTTAAATCTCGTAGTTCAAAATGCTTTAGATGACACAAAAAATATTGCCAATATAATAACTAAAGTAAAAAATTTAGTTACATTTTTTAAGCAGTCGGTATCAACATCAGATGAACTACATAAAATATGTAATTACAAATTAAAACAATCTGTCCCAACCAGGTGGAATTCTGTATTTTATATGTTGGATAGATTTAAAAGCTGTTCGGATAGCATAGCATCTACCATCGTTAAGTTTCCTAATGGTCCACCAATGTTATCTGGTTCCGAGTTATTTAGTGTAAATAAAATGATAATTTTACTAAAACCGTTTGAAGCTGCTACTAAGGAATTATGTGGCCAAAATTACATCACTGGCAGTAAAATAATACCCTTAATGCATTGTCTTTTAAAAAAAATCGAGGTGGTAGAAGTTGTTGGTAGTGATCTTTCTTCCGAGTTAAAAAATAATTTATTACAAAATTTAAAATCACGGTTTGGTAGAGTCGAATTTTTAGAAATACTCTCTATAGCTACCATTCTTGACCCACGATTTAAAACCCTCCATTGTAATGATGCTATCGCTTGTTCTAAAGCCATTAATACCATTAAAATAAAATTGTAGATCTTAGAATTGATTGTAATGAATCCAGTTCTAATACAGGCAATTCTTCTAATGATGAAGACACTGATAATTTATGGTCTATCCATAAAGAGCTCATTATTAAAAAAACATTAAACGAAACAAGTATAAGAAATAACATGCCAACTGATTTAAGGCATTATTTAAATCAGCCGACTCTGCCATTAGGTGAAAATGTTTTAAAATTTTGGGACACTCATGGGCCTATTTACCCTTATTTAAAAAAAATTGTTAAACCCTATTTATCAATGGTAGCGACATCAGTTCCTTCAGAACGCTTATTTTCAAAAGCTGGGCAGGTAATGACTGATAGTCGTAATTGTTAGACGGGTGAACATCCAAACAAGCTTCTGTTCCTAGGATCTCTTTCAGAAAGTGATTGGAATTTAGATTAGTATAATGTAATTATCTGTATATTATTTGTAAATATGTTTGTTATTAATTTAAATTAGCATTTTAAAAATTGTATATTTTCAAATGTATCAATAATAATTATGTATTGTTAATAACAATGAATTCTTAAAAATATTTGTATAAAATATGTATGTATATTTTATATTAATAAATAAAATAGTATTTGATAATATGATTTTGAAAGGAATAAAGGATACGCCTTAATTCTTTTTACCCAGTTTCATTGAAAACATTTAAGAAAAAAAATCGATTTAAATCGAAAAATCGATTCATTTTGGCCGATTTTTAAATCGGTCGATTTTTTAATTTCGATTTAAATCGATTCAAAAAATCGATTCACCGACGTGAATCGCCCATCACTATTTTGAAATCACATATATTTTGATAAAACATATCACTTCCAACAATGAAATATCAAAGTTTATGTGGTGAGCCACCACCACATAATTCCCGCCCGGAGGCGGTCACATTGTTAGACGGTTGGACACCATGGTAGTCGGCAACGCGAGCGACCACCGCATCGAAGCGGCGGCCAGCTCCGACGCTCTCTTCTTTCGCGACTACGAACGACGCTACAACAAAGCGCACGCTCGCCTTTCCGTCCTTTTTTTATCGTCGATATAGATCTTTACGCGCCAACAAAAACCTCATGACCACCGTCATCGCCCTCATTCGTGGTCTCTGTAAATTGTTTTTAACTAATTGTTTTGTCCGACAATAAACGACCTGTACGTACATTGATCAGTTGTGTAAACTTTCGTAACTGTGTTCACCTGTAGATCTATATAACAGCTGTTGGAGGTAGTCGTTACAACTCGTAAAAGCGAGACCTCCTCATCTATTACCCTAGTGACATTAAAAAAAATATTTTTATGTTGGTTATACTGTAATTGACACGATGGTTTGGCTGTGGAACAGTTGTCAATTCGGATTATTGTAAAATACCTGTTTTTGACATTGTTGCCAGAGAGCAACACTATGCATTTAGGGTATCTTATCGGAATTCGTAATCATATTTATATTGTCCTATTAATTTATTTCATATACGTTTTTTTAACGAACAACGAAATTAGAACACTGAACTAGAGAAGATAGTTCCTAAGTAGTAAGTTGTATGTTGTAACTTGTAAGTTATATGGTATTATAGTTCCTATTAGGTTAGTAGTTCCTATTATTATCCACCATGAACAAAAAAATAGTTGAAGAAATTATTCATTTACTTGATATACCTTCTGGGTCAGAAGATGGGTTTGAGATTGAGAGTGATGTTGAAAATGATAAGGTTGATTTATGGAATGAGTATGCAAATTTATTGGACGAACCAAATCTTGAGGAATTTGAAAAACTTTTATCCGAACAATTTAATACTGAGATAATTCTAGATGAGAAAGTTGAACTTCCAATTTTCGAGCCTCATACATCAGCTATTGAAACTAATACCACTGATTTATTGTTGCCCTCAACATCTAATGTTCAACAAATAACATCATGTACATTACCACGTTCCAAAAAAAATGTCATCGATCCAAACGTAATAATTCTGTACCATCTATTATTCAAAATCATATTCCAATTGAAATAAAAGATATAATATGGTCAAAAGATAATTTTCCATCTGTAGATACTAATTTTTTCGGAAACTCAACTTTAGCAGTAGATATTATGGAATTAGAGACACCTTACCAAATATTTAAATATTTTTTTACTGTAGACTTGATGCAACATATTTGTGATGAAACTTATAAATATGGTCTACAAAACAGTTTTTCTAATCCGTTAAAATTGTCTATAGATGATTTACAAAAATATATTGGGGTACTTGTTCTAATGAGTATAGTAAATATTTCAAACGTTAGAAAATATTGGGCACCATACTTGGGTAATCAAGTTATCAAAGACACAATGAGCCTAAATATTTTTAAAAAATTAGAAGTAATTTACATTTTAATGATAATACACTTGAGACACATGGACTAAATCGTGATAAAATTCACAAAATAAGACCTATTATAGAAACATTAAAAAACAGTTTTAGTCGTGTTCCGTTAGAAGAACATTTAGCTGTTGATGAGCAAATGTGTAGCACCAAAGCTAGAAGCTCGGTCAAAGTTTATATGCCTAACAAGCCACATAAGTGGGGCTATAAATTGTTCATTCTTAGTGGTGCATCCGGTTTCGCTTATAATTTTGAACTTTTTACCGGCCAAGAAAACAATTCAGAGTTACGAAATATAAATGAACCAGATTTAGGTTCCAGCGCTAATGTTGTAGTTCGTCTAGCAAGAATTATACCTAAACGTCAAAATTATAAATTGTTTTTCGATAACTATTACACAACCTTACCGCTATTAGTTTATTTGAAAAAAGAAAATATACTCTCCCTCGGTACTGTACGAAGAAACAGACTCAAGAATGTAATGTTGCCCGATGATTCAATTATGCTAAAAAAACCCAGAGGAACATATGATCATTGTGTCACTAATATTAGAAATACGGATATAGTCGCAATTACATGGAAAGATACGAAAAATGTCAATTTATTGTCAACTTTTGCTGCTATTGAGCCTGTTACGAAAGTTAGTAGATACGATAGAAAATTGAATAAAAGAGTAAAAGTGGATTGTCTATCTGCTGTTTTTAAGTCAAACCATTGAAGCTCAGAACTTTTATTTGCTACTGATGGGACTGGTCGTGAGATATTTCGTTTAGTTATGAGTCAAAAAAGATTTTTATTTTTAATAAACTGTTTACGTTTTGATAATCCGAATACAAGAGACGAAAGGAAAGAAGAGAATCCCATTGCTGCTATTTCTGAAATTTTTGATGAATTTATAAATAATTGTAAATTAAATTATTCGCTAAGCTCATGTGTTACAATAGATGAAATGCTAATAAGCTTTCGTGGGAGGTGCAAATTTAAAATGTACATGCCAAATAAACCTGCAAAATACGGGATAAAATTAATGTGCCTAACCGATTCCCGAACTCATTATTTACATAATGCATATATTTATGCTGGTCAAAACACTGATGGAATTACACTAGACCCGGTGGAAAGAAAGTTTCCAAAACCTACTCAGGCAGTTTTGAGATTGTCTAAACTAATAGAAGGGACAAATCGAAATATCACAGCAGATAATTGGTTTAGTTCCATTGAACTAGTCGAACATTTAAAAAAAAAGGGGGTTAACGTATGTTGGCACTCTAAGGAAAAATAAGAGAGAAATACCACCAGAATTTCTACCAAAAAAAAAAAGTATCGTAGGTACAACGACATACGGGTTTACTAAAGATTTAATACTTATGTCGCACGTGACTAAACCTAGTAAAGCAGTTATATTAATATCTTCTATGCACCATCTAAAAGAATTTGATGAAGATGTACAAAAGCCAGAAATTATTTCATATTACAATAGAACTAAGGGAGGTGTGGATGCATTAGATGAAAAATGTTCGGTGTACTGTACCGGTCGTCGTACTCGCCGATAGCCATTGGCAATATTTTATCGTCTTTTAGATATCTCTAGTGTAAACTCATTTGTCTTACACAATTCATTCAAAAATAACCCTATATTGTCAAGATCTGATTATATGAAAAAACTTGCATTTGAGCTAGTGAAGCCTGAATTAGAACGAAGATACGAAAATAGTTGCATTTTGCGAGACATAAGATTTAGTATAGGAAGAGTTCTAGGAATGAGAAAAAATCTAAAAGACACGCCATTATACGAAGGTAAATTGAAAAAACAAAAAACTTGTCGCATATGTCCACCTAAACTAAAAAGGAAAACGACATTCCAATGCTACCTTTGTGGAGACCCCATATGTCTACAATGCTGTAAAACAGTTTGTTCAAAATGTATGGGATGCTAAATAAATTAATTCCATGTTCTCGTTTTTTAACATCTAAATTGTTACCAAGAAATGGTTATTTTTATTTTTAACTACTATTATATTAGTTATATTAGTTATATATTATATTCTGTTATTTATGTTTACTATTATATTTGAAGTTTCTTATATTTATTTTTGTTTTCAAAGGTTTAACATTTTGTTTATTTATTAAAATAAAACATTTTAATTGGAGTTTTGTCTTAAGTTATTTTTACCTAAAAAATGATTTTTTACGTTATTTTTTTTTTAAATCTTGTTCTATAGTATGTCTTCTCCTATTATATGCAGGTTTTAACCTTAAAAAACTGATATTGAAATATTCTAGAACAAAATAAAGGATTCAGAAATAATTGTATTAGAATTTTTTTTTTAGTCACAATTCATTCATTGAAACACTAAGAAATAATAATTTTTATGAAAAAAAAAATTTAGAATGATTGTTTATATTATAACAATTATTAATACGAATAAAATTATTTAAGAACTTAATCTAAAAAGGTCCAAATATTGTTATTAAATGTAGAGGTATGTCACACCGCACTGTACCATTAACGTTTTTATTTTTCACTGTACCAGTTACGGGTTAAAGTTGCGGCTGAAAAAAAATTTTCAATTCAGCAACATATTTCAAGAGAAAAACATATTAATGGATTAAAATTGATAAAAAAAAAAATGAAAAACCTCAACAACTCTTAAATAACATATTAAACAATGATAAAACAAACATTTTTAATAAAGAACTTTGCATGGCTATGTTATCTGCGAATATTCCATTCAATAAACTGAAGAACAAGTTACTTATAGTCTGTCCAGCGAGAAAACATGCCGCGGTTCAACCAAAATCGGTCCGTTTACGCGCATAAATTCCGACGAATGTCGACGCGCTCCGACGACCGGCTGCACGTGTCCGACGACAACGCTGCGGTGGCAAGTGGCAACGATTTGTACGATTCCAGTTGATGCATATATAGTAGTATCTACTTTCTCGCGCGAAGTGTGCTTACTATTTTTGACGATACGTAACTGCAGTGAAAATTATAATAATTATATTTTTTTTGTATTGTACGACTATTATAATTTCAAAATGAGTGATGAGAGACCAGTTTCTATTACACCATTAAAGGTGAACCCTAGAGGAAAAGTAAGTATTGATAAATTGTAATTGTTTTTTTTAATTTATTTTATTTTGTAATTTTGTTATTGGCTATTTATTATTAATGGCAACGTATTTTTTGTAATTAATTTCTTTGTCCTTATTTTTCAGTTCGTCGGCAGTCGTCAAAAAGTGATGATTGTTAACTTATATAAATCTAAAATTTTACAACAGCCAACGTTGAAGATAAAAGAAGTCGTGAAGATAATTTCAAAAGAATTGGGCATTGGGCAAAATACAATCCAGTCAACAATTGCTGAATATAAAAATAAAAAAACTGTGAGTTCACCAAATAAATGTAAAATTCGAGCGACATTTAAAGATAAAATTGACGATTTTGAACGTGACGCCATACGGAGGAAGGTGCACGAGTTTTGGTTCCGAAAGCAGTTACCAACACTGGACAAAATTTTAAAAGCTGTTAACGAAGACCCAGACTTAAACACATATAAAAGGTCCATTCTACATTTAGTAATGCGTGACTTAAATTTTGTATACGTCAAACGCGGTCGTAACAGCGCTCTCATAGAGAGAGATGATATTGTGTTGTGGCGCACAAAATATATTGAAGATATACGTAAATATCGGGAACAAAGAAGAACTATCTATTATCTAGACGAGACATGGGTTAACGCAGGTGACTGTAACGACAGGGTATGGCAGGATAATACCATTACGTCTCACAGAGATGCCTTTTTGAGCGGTCTATCAACTGGCGCACTGAATCCAACAACAAAAGGTAAACGACTTATTGTTGTTCATATTGGGTCAAATGAGGGTTTTGTCGACGGTGGTTTATTGGTATTCGAATCCAAAAAAGATTCTTCAGATTACCACCAAGAAATGAATGGCGATGTGTTTTTCGACTGGTTGAAAGGCGTCATTCCATTGCTTAACGACAATTCTGTCATAGTTATGGACAATGCGCCTTATCACTCAATTAAATTAGAAAAATGCCCAACATCAAACTGGAAAAAGGCAGAAATTGAAAGTTGGCTAGAAGAAAAGGGTGAACCATTCCAAAGGCCGATCAACAAGGTACGACTCATGGATATCGTAAAACGTATTAAACCGCAGTTCAACAAGTTGGTTGTTGACGAATACGTTAAAACTAAAAATATGACGGTATTACGGACGCCACCGTATCATTGTGAGTTAAACCCAATTGAACTTGCGTGGTCGTCCGTAAAAAGATATGTGAAAACAAACAATACCACATTCAAACTTCCGGATGTGAAAAAACTTTTGATTGATGGTGTTAGTCAATGCACTCCCAAAATGTGGAAGAACTTTGTCGAACACGTCATCAAAGTAGAAGACAGATTTTGGAAAGTGGACATAACCATCGATGATGTGATGGATGACGACAATTTACATGTAATGACGATCACTGGGGACACGTCCGATTCAGATGATCTAGGATGTGAAACCTTGGAGTAACTATATTTTTTATACAAATGTTTAATTATCATGCATTTTTATTACGTATTTTTTTTGTGTTTTTTATTAGCTGTTAGACAATGACCTAACCTACTTTTAATGTATTTTATATTATGTTTATTGCATATGAAATAATTGTTAAAGATGACTATTAAAAAAAACGCTTATTAATATTTGATGTTTAATTTATGACATTTTATTAATATTTTTCCCCCTCAATTTTTTTTCAATATCATTATTATTTATTAATAAGAAAAACGGATTTATGCTAAACCTTAGGGTATATAATTAATTGTTAAAATTACACTGCATACAATAATTAATGTGGTAAAATATTAAAGTAATATTACGATATTACATGCTCTATTACTGCACGCGTTATACGGGCGGCAATAGTCAACAGATGGTTGATTACCGATGATCGGCGACGGATCGATCGTCCGTCATCCACACGCCGAGAGAAGGGGAAATGGGGCCTCGGAGCTCGGTCGCTCGTCAGTCTGCATGCGCAGAAGCGGCATGTTCTCTCGCTGGACAGAGTATAGTAATTTTTTAGAAAAACATACAGACAAAAAAATGCCAGATGAGTCTACTTTGCGAAAAAACTATGTCGATAAATGTTTTAAGGAAACTATTAATTCTATTCGAAAATACGTTAAAAACAAAAAAATATGGGTTAGTATTGATGAGACCTGACGTCGAAGGTAGATATGTTGCCAATGTAATAGTTGGTACACTAGAAATATCTGAGCCCGGAAAATCTTTTTTATTAAACTTTGAAGTGCTGGAAAAAGCTAATAATAGCACTATTACCAAATTGTTTGACAGATCTATGGGTATAATATGACCAAACGGAGTAAAACACGATAATGTTTTATTGTTCGTCAGCGACGCAGCTCCATACATGATTAAAGCTAATAAAAATATAAAAGCTCTGTACTTAAAAATGGAACACATCACATGCCTCGCACACGGTCTACACAAGGTAGCTGAAGAAGTGCGAGAACATTTTCCTAAAGTGGATGCATTGATATCAAATGTAAAGAAAGTTTTTTTAAAAGCACCTTCTAGAGTTCTAAAGTTTAAATGTATGGGCCCAACTATTCCATTACCACCTCAACCAATACTGACACGTTGGGGTACTTGATTAGAAGCGTCGGTATACTACTATGAATATTTTCAATTTATTAAAACAGTTATAGATAGATTTGAAGAAAATGATGCCATAGCTATCAAAAAAGCGCAACATTTAATGGCAGACAAAGAAATTGAAGCTAACTTGATATTCATAAAAGCCAACTATGGAAATATACCAAGCTATATAACACGCCTTGAAGCATCAGGTATACCTCTTGTTGAGGCAATTGGTATCGTGAATATTGCCAAAACTTGTATTTTAAATAATACAAGCAGTTATGGAGAAGCAATAAAGAAAAAATTAGAAATTGTTTTAAATAAAAATAATGGTTATACTTTAATGGAAACGATTTCAAGTATTTTAGAAGGTAACGAAACCGCTCTAAAAAACATACCAGGAGAATTAACACCAGATGATATTTGTCATTTTAAATATGCTCCTATAACATCTGTGGACGTCGAAAGAAGTTTTTCAACATATAAAAGTATTCTTTCGGACAATAGACGATCATTGGTGTTTGAAAATATTAAACAATATATTATTGTTCAATGCAATGCTGAACATTTTATAGGTAAAATAGCTTAACGTAGAATTTAACATAATCTTAAGTGCATATTTTGGTATGTTTAGAATGAACAATACAGCCTCCAATCAAACAGTCAAATCTATCGTCAATAGTCACAAGTCAATTTTTTTCCGATTTTCAGTTGTTTTTTTTTAATAAAATTAAAATATTATAAATTACTAATAAAACAATAATTTAATAAAAATTTATAAGTCATTTTTTAAAGTCATTTTCCTGGTTAAATGTATTTTTTAAAGCCATTTTTAGCTATTTTTTAGAGCATTTTTCAATGATTTTTAGTGCATTAAAATCCGGGCCCTACTTATAATATTATACACAATATTTCCTAATCATTATATATTTTAGGTTATCAATACTGTGGACCTGGTACAAATTTGAAAAAACGATTAGCTCACGGTGATAAAGGTATAAACCCTCTGGACTCTGCGTGCAAAGAGCACGATATTGCATACGAACATAGCAACTCTATCGCAGATCGTAACAAAGCCGATTATATATTAGAGCAACGAGCCTGGGACAGATTCAAGTCAAAAGATTCGAGTTTAAAAGAAAAAGCTGTAGCTTGGGGTGTGACTACTGCCATGAAAGTAAAACGTAAAGTAGGTGGCGGCTGCGGTTTTAAAGCAGCGATTAAAGCCATTAAAAATGTTATAAAGAAAATAAAGAAAAATGTCGGTGAAAAAAACTTGATGAAATTGACTAAAAATGTGTAGCCGTCGCGCGAAAAACATTCAAAACTAAGAAGACAAAAGTTCCACGAACAATAAATATTCTGAAAAAAGGCGGTGTGTTACCACTCATACCGATTTTCGCTGGCTTATCGCCGATAAGCCATTTACTAAATGGCGAACCTGGATTTACTAGTGAAGCTTTCCAAACAATAACCTTGCAAGCTCTAAATTTTAATGGACCAATTATTTGTAATATAGTTATAGATGAAATGTCTATTCGGAAGCAGATATCCTTTATGAATAATAAGTTTTATGGTTGTGTTGACTTAGGTACTGGTAGTAATGTAGACCAAGATAATGTAAAAGAAGCTACAAATACTTTAGTCTTTTTAGCAGTTTCTATAAATGGACATTGGAAGGTACCGCTAGATTATTTTTTAATTAATAGTTTTTGTGGTAGTGAAAGAGCAAATTTACTATCAAAATGTTTAGAACTATTTTCTGAAACTGGTGCAAAATGCAATTCAATAACATTTGATGGAGCACCTTCAAATATTGCAATGTGTACATCACTTGGGGCAAATTTTAATTATTACTCAGAACATTTTCAACCCTGGTTCTATAATCCTGCCAAACCAAAGAAAAAATATTTGTTTTCTGGGACGCTGCTCATATGCTTAAGCTTGTTAGAAACACATTAGGGGATAAAAAAAAAATTAATAGATGGTAATGGCAATTCGTTGGGAACACATAGTTAATTTACAAAACATTCAGGAAACTAAAGGTGTATATGCTGCTAATAAATTGAAAATCCCTCACATTAAATTTCATGAAAATATAATGAATGTACGTCTAGCTGCACAGACATTAAGTAAAAGTGTCAGTGATAGTTTACTGTTTTGTGAAAACTTGAATTTACTGACAGACATAAGAGGTACAGCTACATTTTGTTTATTATTTAACGATGCTTTTGATTTATTAAACTGTAGAAATAAATTAAGTAAAGGGAATTATAATTATTCACTAAACAACATAACACTCAGCTGTACTGAACAGTTTTTAAGTGATTTAAAGATTTATATTGAGAATCTTAAGTTTGAAACAAATGAAAAATACTCAAAAAGTGAATTTGTTTTAAAGAGTAATAGAAAAACTGGATTCTTAGGTATAATTAATTGTTTGGATAATTTAATTAATCTATTCAAGACAATAAACCGAGAAGATATGTCTTACTTACTTAGCTACAAGTTAAGTCAAGATCATCTCGAAGTATTTTTTAGTGCGATGCGAAGCCACGGTGGTTTCAATAATAATCCTAATGCTGTGCAGTTACGGGCTGCTTATAAACGACTTTTAATACGACATGAAATTCAAGGCTCAATGAATGGAAACTGTTTATTACTTGACAATTGTAGCATATTATTTGTTGAAACAAGTAAGTGTAAAGATGCTGATGCAATAGTTACAAATAATGATGAATTAAGTGACAATCCTTTTTTTGATGATTTTGACCATGATTATTACTCCCAACAATTATTTTTGGAGGAATATATTGTTATAGTAAAATACACAATTGGTTTTATAGTCAGGAAAATCAGAAGAATGAAAAATACATGTGTTATATGTGATGCTCAACTTACAGAGCCTGAAAATGAGGAAACTTCATGGCTTTTGAAATTAAAAAACCGTGGAATGTTATTAAATGCATCAAAAAGTGTCAGAAATATATTTTTAGAATGAACCACAGTAATATTTTAACTAATAAAAGTATTTTGAACAAAATATGTATGCAAACCATGAATGAGATTGGACAAGATTAATCAATTTTCAACTCTGACACAATGATAAATCATATTAAAAATCAAAACATTTTTGATAACCATAGATGTCAATTAATGAAACTAATTACAGAATACTATATAACATTACGATTACATCACTTTAGTAAGATGCATACATTAAATATTAAAGGAAAAAACATCAGACGACAATTTTCAAAATTAATATTATTTAAAAATCAATAATATATATGTTAAGCTGTACAATCATTTATGTAAAAATTATTTAAACAATTGTAATTAAATTTAATATTACATAGTAATAGTTAAATAACATTTTAATAAAAAATAAGTTTGTGAAAGATTTCATTTCAAAGATTTTACATCACAAATATGATATTGAGACATTTTTGGTTTTTTGGTTAAATGTTCAATTTTGTGAATATTTCGGCAATGAGCATACATATTCTTTTTTAATGTAAATGTTGCTTCATAATCTGGACATTTAACTACAGTTTTCTCCATATTAACCCCGTTTGAAATGTTCAGTGTGTATTAATACTAATATTAAATAGTGCTAAAAATAAAATAGAATTTTTTTCAAATATTAACACTATTATTTTTTGATAGAGATGATTACTCAGCTTTCTATGAAATGTATTACATCTAGTACACCCGGCATTAGTGGAAAAATTATTAATAAAGTAGAGCTTATCCGTAGTCTATGTGCTACAAGTAAAGTTAGTGAGGAGGAAGACATGCTACTTAATAAAAAATTGGATGATATCATAAATATGTTGAACAAAACAAAAAAACTCCATCTTAATACTGTTGAAAATATTAATATCCAAAAAAAAATTGCTGGCCAAATGCGTTTATACTCAACAAAAAAAAAAGATTGCATAAAAATGATATTCATAAGCCAACTGTAAATGAAACCAATGCTATTCGGGATGGAATTGATAACAAAAACAATGAATATGTTAATATTCACCAGACATTTGATCATGGTTACTTGTGATTGAGTGTGTTACAAACATAACAGTTGTATCTTTGTTTTATAAATAAAATATTTTAAAGAGATAAAAAGAATATTTAGATTTTTAACTCAATCTTGTAAAAAAAAAAAAAACTGCATTTTTCTTGTAATTAATATGTAATAAAGTAATTATGTTTAACAACTCCAGTGTTCATTACAACACTATTCATTTACTTCACTATCTACTACATACATTAGTACATATAATTTATATTCACCAAATGTAAAGAATTTATAAAGCTAAACATTATATTACCTTTTGAATCAAAAGTAATCTCTTCTCTTCTTGCTCCATAGTTATGTTATAATACAATATAATAACATTAAATAATATTAAATATTTATGGGATTTATGGCATATTAAAATATTATTAACCTAACCTTGATAATTTATGTTTATTTCACAATTTGAAATTGACGGGATTTATTAAGGTTTTTAGATTATAGAGGTTGCCTCATACGGAAATTTCGAAAAAGTAGGAGTGGGAAAACTAGTCCGATGACATCATTGTAGTATAAATTGTTAACATTGTATACTACAGTATACAATCTACAACTACACCTATCATTGGTTTTGAGTTTACCGTATTAATTGTTTAAATATTTATTTTATTTTTACTATATTTTCATTTATTTTCATTGTTTGTATATTTCATAAGTTTATACGTATTATGGAATCAAAGATATTAAAGCAGAAAGGAGGCTCATGTTGTGCTATTGCTACTTGCATAAATAACTACAGTAAATCAAAAAATGATGGAAAATCCAACATATCATTTCACAGGTACTTAAAATTATTATTAATGCATTATATTATATTTCAATATTTATATTAGTATAATACATGTAAAGTGTAAAGTGTATACCTACTATAGACAAGGTCCAAAAAGACCGACACTGTATATTAATGAATAATAAAACTGTCAAGTAACTGAAAATAATATATATTATTTATAATTTAGGTATTTAGGTATTTATTATATCTATTATTATATGCATTTAAAATATATTATGTTTAGATTTCCAAAAGATCTAAACTATCGGAAAGAATGGGTTCAGAAATGCAAAAGAGGTGACCATTTTAATCCAGATACATCATTTATTTGCTCTGATCACTTTAATGTTGATGCATTTGTTCAAGACTTAAAAGCAAAACTTTTAGGTAGTATTTCTAAAAATAAAACTTTGATATAATATATTTTATTCTTTGATGTATTTTTAGGATATAAATCTAAGAGACGAAGACTTAAAGAGGATGCAATTCCTACGTTGAATTTACCAACTGACTTAGTTGAATCTGCATCAATCATTAGTCATAGAAGTAGGATGGAATAATTTCAAAACAAATATATTTAGGATTGAACGTTTATTTAAAAAGATTACAAAACAACAAATTCCGAAAGGCCTGGGTGTTGTCAAAAATTTAACTAAAAAAATAATATCTAGAATGGATATGGAAAAAAAATATAATATTGTCATCCAATCGTATATCAAACAACGAGTACTTATTCATATGAAATACTACAATAAACAACACACACCAAAGTCTAAATTCCGCTTACAAAAACTACAAAAATTAAGAAGGCTGATGACATAATCTATTTCATTGTAATCATGTTAAGCTGTTATTATTATAAAATTATATCTATGTGTTAATATTGGTATTGAATTGTGTATTTAATATTAAATAAAATGTTTTAAGTAGTATATTAATTACTGTTTTATTTTAATTACCATTATAATCAAAAACATTTTTCCCCCATTTTTTTTTTTAAAGTTTATTATAGATATTGACTATTAATATTGAATTTAATAATACAATATTATTTATATTATTTAATATGAAATTATTTTTTTTGAATAAAATATAAAATATACAAACATTTTTTTTTATTTTCATAAATATAATAGATTATAAATGTATATGTTTGATCAACTGAACTACTTGGAACAATAAAAATTTAAAAAAAATATAATTAATAAAAATGGCTATAAAT
>JACXSJ010003975.1:0-17184 GCA_014851325.1 Pentalonia nigronervosa
CGTTTGGGAAGAATTTGATTACCGTATAGATGTGTGTCGGGCGGCCGGTGGGGGTCATATTGAACATTTGTAACCAAAGTAAATAAAACTTGACTATTTTAAGAATATATTTTACTTTATTTAAACCTTATATCTTCATTTTTAATATAAATATAATATTCTGAAATCGGATGAAGACTTTTGATACACCCTGTATTTCAATCGCGTATTTTTCATTGCTCGTTAACACATTGATTTTCTCATATTTTGTGAATTTTACCATATTATTATTTGTTGGGTAGTTATGTTATTATTATTTTTTTTTTTTTTTTGCTGAAAAATATTATTATTTCATAAAATTGTTCCATGGTCATAACAACGAAACGACATTGAGGTAAATTAAAAGGATATATTCAGTATATATTATACAATTGCTTGTGTGGGTATGTAATGATCAGCAAAAAGAGTCTTGAATTTAATAAAAATGAGAATTTCTGTAAGAGCTATAAAAGAAGGTCGAAACATGTGGAGTGTTTGTAAAAATTATAAAATAATTGACCAATTATTATATATTATATATCAAACCAATTTACTTCGAAAACTTAAAAAAAAAATAGTAGTAGTTTGATAGAAACAACTAGCAATAAAAATTAACTATGAATCAACTATTTAAAGTTGAGAATATAACAACTTAGATAATCGATTTTAAAACTTAAAATTTTTTAAATATTCTTCTGGTAATCCTTTTTTTTATTATATACTAGCTGACCCGATAGACGTTATCCTGTCTTAATTATAAATATTGAATTCGAACTGGTATAATTAATAAAAAAAAATATTTAAAAAAAAGTGTTTATTATTCTAATGATTTATGATATACAACATTCTTTGTTGTCCTTGAATATTAATAACGTGCTTTTCATCAAATCCAAAAGATCTTTGGAAAAAATACAGACTACATGAGCGAAGACATTTTGCATCGTTTGCGTAGAACGAATCAAAATCAAAACATTCGATTTTCACTAAACGTGTATAATAAAGCATTAATTGTGATTGAAGACATGTGTTTGGAAATCGTTAACAAATCACTGGTACAACTGAGAATGCTTGCGTTGAATCGATATGCAAACAGCCTTTTTGCTTGTGATCTGCAGCGAGAAACACAGTTTAACGTGGACGAATTGGATAGATTTGTTCAAACGAATCTTCCGAATTTGGTTCCACAACAACGCATAGCGTTTGACAGAATTATGCATACTATCACAAGAAAAATTGGTGGATTATATTTCATGGATGCGTTGGGTGGCACAGACAACACTTTTATCATTTTACTGAACAATACGATGATAAAAATGATACTGCACTGATAATCACATCATTAGGAATTGCAGCAACTCTTTTGAATGGTGGTCGAACACTATACTTAGCACTGAAATTTCCGCTAAACATACAAATCACCGAAAGACCAACATGCAATACACTAAAAAAATCTGGAATGGGTTAAGTACTCCAAGCATGTAAGTTCTTTATATGGAACAAATGTAATATGGCGCACAAAAAAAGCATTGGAAGCGTGTACAACTACAAAATAATGAATCAGCATTTTTGCAAAATAATTATTGAAAATGTCAGCAATTATACGTAAAAATTTAAGTTGTAGAACTCGCAATGCTGTGAGTCAAGAACAAGTCAAACTGACAAGCAATGCGAAGCACAGAATGAAGTTGAACGGAATCGATGGAATCGAAATCATCGTCAATGATGTGCGCCTAAGCCACCATATCTTTTTTAAATTTAAAGTGTATAATAAAATAATTACAATAATTAATAGACATTAAGGATAAGAATAAATTACAAATATTTAATAGGATAAAATACAACGATAAGATATGCCACACACACACGCCATGAGATATAAGGAGCTCAATTTTAGATCACCGCGCGCTGTTGCGTTATTGCTGTCTTTCTGTATAGACATTCGTGAACAAATGTAAAAGACCACGCGAATCATCTAGGCAGAAGGACTTAATAATTAAAGTTAATTGTAAACATTTATAATAGTAAATTTAAATACGTATATTGATGTGTTTTTATAAAGTTCAAACAAAATTAACAATAGTGTATCAAAAAAGGAACGTCTTGTTATTATAAGATACAGACCGGTCACCTCAAATTATTTCTTAGATGCTAATCACGGTTTCAACAAGAAAGTCGTTATAAGGATTAGAGAAGTAATATAATAATTTATAATTTGTTGATCCAAGGGCATGTAATCATCCCCAGTGTTTCATAATTTTAAATATACAAATCATTACACAACGTTGATAATGATTCTGGTGGTGGATGTAATTCTAGCAATTTTACTTCTCCGCCAACACAGCACATTCCTGGTGCTTCATTCTTAAATTTAAATGCTCTACAATATCTGCATATTTCATCCATTTTTTCAATAACCACGCTTGGATGAATGCTGTAATTATAATTAGCATCATAATGGAATGCACTGAGATTCAAATCAATATGAGTATTTTGTCTGGATTGAGTATAAAGTCTGTCGATTTCCAATCTAGCATCAGTTTGCTAGTTTGTTTCAAATGAACAGGTCCGATCATGAAATTCTTTGTCGGTTTTCAATCTTGTATCTCTTTGCTTGTGTGTTTCTGAAAGTCCTATTGCCCTTTCCTTCCGTGTTTCAGACGCGAAACTACCTATCGAGTGATAGGAGGCATAACTGCCTAGAAATGGCGTTGAAAATTTGTTGAGCAAATGAATCAGTATTCATATAAAACAAACAGAGTGCGATGGAAAGTTATCAGAGAAACATTAAAAAAAAAAAGAAAACCAAAAATATATGAACTTTAAATATGAATTTCACAAACCCGATTAAAACATTGAGTGCCAATAGATACATGTGCAAAAAAATTAAAAAAAAAAATTAATTAAAAACAATTAATTTAAAAACAACAATTAAATAAAAATAAACAAATATCAAAGACGTTTTTCTATTCTTTCAATGACAATAAATAATAATAATAATTTCTTTCGCACTAATTATTATTACAACTCATTATTATAAACTAATAGCAACTATTTATAAACAAATATTTCCATCCTAAATCTCAAAATCCTTGTTTAAGGAGCTCCCAGGGTTTAACCTCTCCCTTTTTAAATTAGCCTATCTTCTTCCATGAGGTCTAATCTATCTCTGTCCCAAATTTAATCGTAATCGGTTGAACGGTTTGGGAATGCATAAAGAACAGATAGAAATTAATTTATATATATATATTGATGAATTAACAGTATATTAAGTGTATTATGTATACACCTATTTTGCATTAGTGATCTATCTACATTTAAGTTTTTTTTTGAGAGATACTCAACTCGTTGCAGTTAAATCTTAAACAGTCTGGCAACTAATTACTGAACGTTAAAAAATAAAAAAATAAACGTTGTGTGATATTTAATTATTTTGCTTGTTTAAAAAACGCAGTACCTATACAAACATTGGAAAGTTTACCAATTAAAAAATTTAAATATGAATTAGTTTATAAGTTTATTGTATATTTGAACTAATACCGTGAGCTTATTAATTTTTTCTAAATATGCTTCTAAAAACTATAAAGTATCCTAGATAATATTAGATATCTATTTTTATGATAAGTCCCAGTCTCCTATAGTATTAAAAATAACACATTAAAATTAATAAATTCTTCTCAATGTAAAATTTGTCATTAAGCAGGTGTCAATACATGCAGAACGTCCTCTTTAGTTCAAATGTATCGTTATATGAAATAGCACCCAAGAAATATTTTTTAGGTGTAGAATGATTTTACTCACCCACCCCCCTCAAAAACTTTAAATGCAGTAGCGTATTTAGGATTTTTTTAGAGTAGGGAATATGATCAAAAAAATATTCTCCCTCCGCTTAAAACGCGCAGGTAGTAGATACAATTAATATTTAATGTCTATATAATAAAAACATCTGTACATAAACCTTTAATCTTCATAAATTTACTATCAATATGATTAACAATAAAACATTCATAAAACAAATTCTAGTCAGCTATAAGTTTTTTGGCAATTTTATCAATTATTTCTTTAACATCAAATCTTATGTTGTTATGGATGGATCCATTAATGTTATCGCAAGTTCATTCAACCTGCACTAAAATTAAAACATTTTATTATTTATTTATTTTTATTATCTATATATAATTAATAAAGTAATGAATGAAAAAAAAATACAACTGTAACCATGTACATATACTATATTAAAATAAAAGATCAAGGGAGGAGATATATCTCCTTAATCTCTCTCCTAAATATATCGCTATCGAAATGAAATTGTTTTTTGTTATATTAATTATTAAATGTATAGGTACCATCTGTATTGTAAGTGGTTAAGACTATTTAAAAAATGACCAAAAACGACCTTTTAAATAATATGTTTCCTAAAAACTTATTGTTCAATATTTTTCTTTGAATATTTTACTACTCTTATTTTAAATGTGTACAGCAACTGCTACTTCTAGTCTAGGGTTGGGTGCCACTGGTCATATGATAAACGTAAATGTAAAACGAAACTAACTTGAGTTAAATATATTTTTTTTAATCCATTACATGGCAAGTGCGTCTGAAAAAAATTGTTCATTATACAATATCATTGTTGATTTATATGTTTTTAAAATCCTATTGAAACATATAATTAATATGGACTTTGAAGCAAAACATAAATCTGTAGTTCGTTAAAAATAATATGATAAAAACACAAACTGCAAATTACAACGAATATGAACCTAATAATTCATTTTTACTCTTACATTCGAACGTTGAACAAATTGCACAAATGGACGAGTTCATATTCGGAGGTCGCAGTAACTATACGTAAAGGCAATTATACTCGATAATAGTAGTGAATTTCCTCGTCTCGATAGCTGGTATCCTAAGCATGGCTATGGAGTACTGCGAGTGAATCAGATTCTATCGCATATACGTTTGCATTTTGATTATTTTTCTTACCTGGTGCATCGTGCGATGTACGATGTGTCAGCGGTTCTGTGTGCATTCCGTTCACGATAATATTACTACACCGATGACTGGTAAAAAGAAAAAAATGTCGTAAATTCTATGCGACCTGTATTATTTTATTTTTATCCTTATATATCGTAAATTCCGTCCGTTGCCGATCGGAACGAATATGTGCACAGTTCCTATAATGCGTACACATCGTTATTACACGCGGAGATAATGACGTGGATTAAAAAAAATAAAAAATAATAGGTATAGATGTATGAATCGTTAATGGATATACAAACGAGATAATAATACACAAGTCACCGTGTCGGAATGAAAAATAACATATGTGAATTCTTATGTATCGGAAGTTATTCATGTATACATATATATATATATATTATATAATATATGCATATTATTATACCATTAATGACACGTGCAAATTACTCGAGTGTTTGGCACGTATCGACGTGTGTATAGATATAGTACGTATATATTATTAATATAATATCTCTGCACACCGCCGATCGTAAACGCGGCGTATACATATATTGCGGTTACCAATAATTACCATACCTACCTACTTACTTGTATCGCCTTGTTACGAAAAACCACGCAGGTTAGGATGCGCAAAATGTATTAGGCGCAAGGAAAATATTGTTCGAAACCATTATGGGTCAGAAATAAAATTTTAAGGAATCAAATTTAAATAATAAATAAGTAAACATATTGTACTTGTCGTATTCTCCAAAAATTAAAACTCACGTACCTGTTGATGCCATTGTTATAAACTTCAGTGATACTTGCATTTTATGCAAATGAATAATCTTGAAATTTCCAAAAAATAATTATAGAGTTACAAGAGTGTAGTATTTAAATATAATTATTGATTGGAATATACACGTTGATAGTGATAATATGGTTATGCGTTTAAAGATAGTTAGTTTTTAAGTGTATAAGCTAAACATAATTTTACTTAGGAAAATTATGTGCACTGTATATAATGTATTGTACAAATCAGTTTATAAATATGATTTAAGAGCATAAAGAAGTTTTTCCCAGATAACAAATGTATATCCTAAGAATCTTAATACAACATTTTAATAGCAATATTAAGTTATATGACAACAACGCAAAAGTGTTGCTGAAAGGTTTTCATATTATAAAAATCTAAAAATTTTTTCCAGTCAGGCTTCTATATAAATAATTTGCCATATTAAATGTTAGATTTAACATAATATTAAATCATATTACAATTTTAAATTAATGATACATTTTCTGAATTATTATGGTGTATCTAATTTTAATGACATGTATTTGTATCATAAAAAATAATATTTTCTATAATACTAATAAAAAGTATAATTATATAATAACAAAAAATTGTTTGTAAGCTGATTGTAAGATCGACTTTAGTTGTTTATTTTAATATTCTATAAGAATTTATGTAAAAATAAAGTAAGAATTTTAAATGTTATTTAAAAAAATTTTAATTTATAATAACTTATTTACTTCACTACAAGCTTAACTATAAGGGGTGAATATATTTTAATGCGTTATAATTTCTACATTTATTTAAAAATTAAAAGTAATCTAACAAGTTACTGAATAAGAAAACTAGTATTTTTATAAATTGAGTTAAAATGTTCTAGTATTTGGATTAATTTGCTCAGATTAAGTGTTTTTTTATATTGACATTAAAGTTATTTTAGATAAATTTTAACTTAAATATATTATTTATTATTATGGTTATTAAACGAATTACACGTAACCCAAAATCTTAATTTTGTATCTTTTAATTGCATATTATGTATATTTCTATATATTTTCAAACGTTAGTTTTAATTGAATATATTTGCATTAAATATGGTCCATTCTATGCGGCACATAGCTTGTTAGTAAAAACCAAGGCTCAGGACTTTATGCGCTAAAATGCAACAAAAAATTGCATACGTATACACTAAAAAAAAACTCAAATATGTAATATAATATCCAGTTAATTTGTTGAGTAATATGTACTTATAATGAAATTAATTTGGGAAAATTATAGTTATTCATAAAAAATTTTTTTTTGTTTTTATAACAAATGTAGGTATTATTATATTTTTGGTTTGTTGATCTTGAATCAGTATTCCCAGAGTCCTTAATTTAAAACAGTTAAATGTATCAAATTCAGTGAATGTTAAATAATGTTATTATACTTATTTACCTAAATTAAAAATATATAAAACTTGAAATAAAACTTTGTGATCTTATGATAAAAAAAAATTGTATAAGTTTCTATAAAAAAACATAAGGAATATTACATTAAATTTTCAATTGTCAGCTTTTTATTATTATAACAAAATAATACAATTTCAAAATTTTGACGAATTTTATCAACATTTTAATTTCAAAAACATGCAAAAAATATATGACAAAGTTAATTTTTAATTTTTTTAAGATGAGCTTATGTGGTATCTTTTATTAAATTTTCAAGTTTTTTAACCAAGCATATATATATATATATATATATATATATATTTTATCAAAAATTTAAAATAAATAAATCTATTCAAAAATGTCATATACCTATAAATGTTTTAAAATTAGCTTAGATATTTTAAAATTACATTCTAAATATGAAATTATAACGAGTGTGACGGCGAAGTGCTTCAAGTTCTACGATCATGAATGACAACAAACTAACAAAAATGCATTTGAGGCGAAATCATTGAAAACTATAACAATACTATTTATGATAAAATTCGGTCGAGTCGGATGAACAAGTTTTGTTTTATAAAAGTAATATATATCTGTAGGTATGTTATAATATGCGTGATTAATGATTATAGGTGCGTATCATAAATTGCTTTAGTGTGTGTGAGCGTACAATATAATACAAATTATACAAATAACGTAATTAAAGTTTCATGGATTCGTGTTGTTATTTAGAGATGGTTGGTGATGATGGTGACGTGCTGTGCTTGAGGAGGGGGGCGAGTGGGGCAGTCGAGTCGACTGCTACAAAATAAACGTCATTACACCCGTATTATGAAATGAACAAAAACTATATATGTCATATTATGGGTGAATAAATACTAAATAGTACTTGTAATTGTATGTAAATGAATATAATATCAAAAAAAATATATATATATATACGTTTTATGACGTATCGTACTCTACCGACAGCAGAGTGATTAATATTTACATAATAATATATTGAACCCGTGCTTGTAAAGATGTACAGTATAATATCATTGATTATCGGTGTGTTGTTTGCGCAATGAAATTATAATATTGTAATGTGCCCACGACATAAGAGACGACGTGATTAATATATTTTAATAGTCCGCCACGGATCGTCGAGATTGTCTTTTGTCTCCTCACCCCCGCCACGACTCCGGCAAATTACCGTTTCCAGCATCCTACACGAGCACTAAATAAATTATAATCTATGCTACCGCATAGTGTACTACCCACCTGTACACTGCTATATTGTGTACCCGTTTGATATCCGACTCGCATGGTTCAAGAAACTACAAAGAATAAAATGCAAATTAAACGATCCTCGTAATATCTCCAGCGGCAATAATAAATGACAATGTCTTCATATTATTATAATAATATAGGTAATTACTATTCTGCCACGTGCGCCTCGGCAGTGCGTTTGACTTGTAGTCGAAATACCATTGAACTTATTACTCATACCGTATTACCATTGAAATATAGACGTATATTAGGTATAACAATATGTTGGAAACACGCGAGGAAAATAAATGCAGTGGGAAGACAGTTATTAATTATCACATTTTACATTAATTTACAATATCATCACACACAGGCGGTATGTGTTTTAGCTCTCACAAATATTAAGTAGGCACTTACCTACCTATTTGTATTCCAGACAGACAATTTAGTATTGGTTATAAATCAATAAAAATAAGATATGTAAATAAATACCTAAAAATAGGTACCGACAATACTTAATGCATATGTGGATGGGGTAAATTGAGGAGACCGAAGTCTCGAAGTGCCTTAACCCCCTAGCCCATCAAATAAATGAGACACTTGTAAATTATATAATTTAATTATTTTCCAAGTGCACCCCCCCCCCTTCACCCTAATGATATTACCAAATATCCCAGAAACTTTTGTATACGATAATATTTTCTTAACGAATGTAGGTTTATTAAAATAAGTAATAACATTAGACAATTTATAAGTATAATATTATGATAAAAATTTGCTCTTGTTGTTGTTCTTAGAATTATATCTTTTACAGTATTTTTCGTATTAGTCCAATAATAAAGTAATCTACAATTATATTGACAGAAGTGTCAAAAATAGCTGCAATACGGATTTCGATAAAATTAAAAGTAATAACAAAACTTTTGGTACCTACTTTGATTGATTGGAAAGATATTTCAACTAAGTACTGATACCTATATAATAATTATAATTATTATTCTTATCGAAAATTTATTCCTTCTATAAATTTCAGTGTGATATTGGATTCATTCTTGTCTAACCATTTATTTATATTTTAGTTATTGTAATATATTTAATAATAACTTTATATTCCAGTATACGAAAGTTCTACTGCACTACCGTTCGCCCATTCACAATACTAACCACCAGTATTCGCTCACAATCATACATTATCATTATTAATATAATTTTATATACCGGTCTCCCATTATATTCAGTCTGACTATTTCTTATTTCTGAGTGCTCTATGTTTTATAGTGTCCACTATACATGTAATCTGACAAATGTCCATCATAATGGATACTTACCGGCCAAAATTTTAAATATTGATGTCCGATTTTGAATTATTTTTAAAAGTGGTATTTTAGAAGACGTATGTTACGTGTGAACGTTTTTGTTAACTTTATTGTTTATTGATAGATAATTTTTTATTCGTGGCAGTAAAATGTTTGCCATTTTCAGTTTAAAAAATTGTCAATTATTCAAAATTTTTAATTGATTAAAATTGTTTTAAGATTCGGTTTTATTCTTTGATTTTGCAATCCTAATTTCTTTGTTTCATATGCTAATTTTATGTGATCTGATTGGAAATTCATCATTTGGTTTCATATAGTAGATAAAGTGATGATATTAGTCAAAGTAGAAACCACAAGTTAGATCAATTATTTATCAACTTGACTGATTTTATTTTCGATTACAAAAGTAAACTAATTTCAATTTGAAGATTTTTAAATTTCAATACTTAAATTTAGTTTCTTAACAGATATTGTAGCCTAAGTGGTTATTTTTCGTGTAAAACGGGTTTCTCAAACAATTTATGAGTGTATAATTTGGTGTGGTGGCCTCCTCTTAACATAATACCATTTAAATTGTTGACAAATTGTATTCCTACTTCTGAGAGAAAATACGAGGCATCGTGAAGATGTTATTATCATCCGGCACAGATGGCAAACAAGAAGATTTACCCGTCCCGATTTACCCTCATCCGTCATACAGCAGAGTATAATAGTATATATTGTGTATTAAAATAATAATATTATATTATGTCAATATATTATTATTATTATATTGTTGAGTTGTAAGCTGAACCCACGTTGTCATTTTCTTCATAATCTATATACATTTTATAGGAACCGTATATCGTGTATATGGCAATAATATTGTTTGGTTTACTTCATTATTTTTTTCTATCTGTTACAGAAAATAGATAATATTTAATTTCCCTACGGTTGATTTTGTGTTTGCGATCGGTTTACCAGCCATCTTCTATGTATTCGAGAAGAAATGCAATGGATATGCGAACCGAATGCACAAGACAATATGTGATTCGATAACATTATAAAAGCGTATACGTTTATTATTGTTTTTCACACGTCTCGTGGGCCAAACACCGCAGAGCTGTTTAATGGTGGTGAAATTGGTGGGGGGTGGTGGTGTCAAGGGGGTAGTCACCTCGGTGGAAAAATCTTTAACGTGTGTAACTAGTTAAAATATTATATTTGTAAGAGGATGATTATTATTAAATATTATTTTTTTCCTAATGCTTGAACGGGATGATACAAAATATTTTTAATTCGCGTGCAAATAGCTCCACGAAAAATATCAAAAGTGCAAGGAAAAAAGATATATAGGTACCTACTTTCAGTATTGTATGAATTTTAATGCTGAAAATAAAAGTTGTTAAATCTCCGCTATTTGATAAGTAGTTGTTTGCTTTTGTTATGACACTAATGTGTTGTTTTTATTTTTAAATTTGTCTGCCAAGATTTTGTCAAATTCTTCTTCCAAGTATTTGTTTAAACATATAAAAAAAAGTGATGTATTAACCCTCTTAAAAGGAAGTATCAGGATTTTTTTTATGCGTCTTACATGTATAAAATATAGAAAAAACTTCGCTCTGTATTTCTCCAACCATGATTACATATTATTTAAATTTCTTAAATTATTATAATTAATAATCAATATCCTATTATAATAATTATAAATAATAATATCTGTATTTGGTCAGATGTTTTATTCTTAGTATTTCATTTTTTTTTTTAAATCTATAATTAATTTTAGACTGAGCAGAGTGATTAATGTATTGATTTTACAATAATGTGAATTCATTATTATTATTTTTATTGTGTCTATCATCACGTTTTAGTGCAGTAAAAAAGCTTCGATTTTCTTCATCAGGATCTTTTTTGATAGAAAAATGAATTTAGTTGGTACTTGGGAGAGGGTCAAAAGTAACATATTCCCAATAATTTTTAAACACGTCGAGAAAAAAAATAAAGAAAAAACAGGAAGCAAAGCAAATTTTTCATAAAATTTATTTTTATTTCTAATGTAACAAAGAAATAATGACCGTCAATACATGACATTTTCACCGACTGTTTAAATAAGCATTTTCTATACACCATAAAATGTTCAAAATATTTAAAATTTTTTGACAATTTTTGAGCTAATTGTAGACCTAAGAAATTTTTGTTTTTTTCAAATTTTTTTTCTTTAAATGCCGATAAATAAAATTCGTTTGATCAATTTTTTTAAAAATTTAATACAAGATTTCTCATAAGTTCAAAAATAATAAAAATAAATAGGCACAAATTTTTTTTTTATGAACATTTAAACTTTAAATTTTGACCGAAATTCATTATCGAACATATGTTTTGTAATTAAAAATTTATAAAATATTCAGTTTTTATAGTTAAGGGTTGAATATTTACAACAAAGATTTTCATAAGTATTTAATTGTGTAACCAAAAAATTAAAAAAAAATATATATTAAAAATATAATTTTTTATAGACATTTTAATTTAAAATTTGGACATCAAAATATCAAACATTTGCAAATTATATTCTGGTTAAAAATTTATAAAATATTTAATTTTTGTAACTAAGGATTGAAAATTTTAAACAAGGTTTTTTATAAGTATCTAATAGTGTAATCAATAAAACAAAAAAAAATATATTAAAAAAAATATTTTTTATAGACATGCTAAATTCAAATTTAAACGAAATTAGATATTTAAATGAATAATAAGGATGTTATTTATTTCATTGTAATTTAATAATATTTTTTGTTTGTGCTTAAAACTTTTAAAGTATATTATTTTATTTTATACACTCAATTACATTTTCAAACGCAATGTTTTTTTTTTTTTTAAATTAATTCAACCTACTGTATTATTAATAGTAAAATGTATTATTTTAATAGCAATATGTCATAGAATACATTTAATTATGTAGGCTGACAGGCCGTCTTCGCTCACAATGGTTTTTCGTTTACAATGATTTTATATCGTTGAATACAAATTTAACACATCTATGAAAATGACCCACTCGACACCTATTGTACAGCAGAGCGATATTCACTTACCGACCTTTTTTTTTTTAATATTATAGTTATTACCTTTTTTTTTTAAATATAAAATATTAAAAATAGCTTCCAACAATCTCAGATAATATTTATTATTTATAATCGGTCATAATAAATTAATTTCAACAATGTAATTGTCACAAAAAGTGGAATGTGATTAGAGCTTTTAACTTAATTACACGTGTAAGACGGAGAAAAAAATTATACTGAGTGCCATTTTAATTTAGTTGCAATATGTAAGAGACTATAAGAGAGTAATAATGGTCGCCACCATAACATTTTATTCACATAGTTTTGTTTTATTTTTTAATTCAATACGGAAACCTAGATTCATCAATTATTGTTGCAAATTATATGGTCGTATAGTATGGTGAATAATATAACTATATTTCGATGGTTTTTAGTGCATAAAAAGCGATTGAAAAAATTTTGATCGTTTGGTTTTTGAACTCACCTTTTCACTTTCTACGAGGCGAACGACTGAAAATATAACATTAAAAATGAAAAGGTTACCACCGTATTTTGTCCCTCTTTATATGCATTTTCATTTCGTAACAACTTACGCGTTGCGGTTATAACAGTTGCAGGCGGTGGTGGTCGGGGAGACGAACTCATCGAAAACATTCACGAGTAACAAAGCAAAACCCAAAATGGAGAGAAAATCAAAGCCCTCTCCTTTCCCCGCACTTTATATTATATTTACAGGTATATTAAATACATATTGTACACTTGTTTACGTGCGCGGAAATCGTCGTGAGACGGCGGAAAGATTATTGATTTTCTCGTAATCATATGCATTCGCGCACAAATAAAGTACAAAATGCTACTTCACAAGCGCACGACCACAGCCATAATACATGTACCTATACATAATATTGTATTATGTTTGTGCGAAAAACGGTTTACAGCAAAAAGCTCTCATTCAAATTGAAAACGAAAGAATACACTACGGCATTTACATAATATAATAAAGGTGTACATGTATACATAATATATTATACACCAGGTAATTGGTATGAACGCGGCTCACTGCGTGTCCGTCGAATGAAAACTGAAAAGTAACACTATTCGGCATCGCCCGGTTCAATGTCGACCTGAGATAGATATTATTCTCGTATAACATATTATATGTGTACAATAACACTTGTCCATTTCATTTGTGCCCTAACACGACTGCTGCAATTTTCTCGATTCCGAAACTTGCTGCAAGAGCAACACGCAGACCTTTCGCGAATCACCGTCGTTTTCGTTACTCGGGAGTTCATTTTCATTTATTTATTTATTTATTTATTTTTTGTCTAAATTATATCGTCGACTATAGACAATCTGCGCACTTGCTATATACGTATTATTATAGTGCCACACGCGTGCCCGATAACGAGTTTATAGGTTTTCCCATTTTGCATTACGCGCTATGGCGCTTAGTGAGTTATTTCGTGACATTTTAAACGGATTACACTGTATATTGTTTTTTTTCTTACGAAAAAATAGATATATTATAGAAATCAAAGGAACGATATAATATATTTATATTTTATTTATTAATGATTTATTCATACATATTATTATGCATTATTTGAACTCTACTGATATTATGCACTCTTCGACTAACCTAATGGGTTTTTAATCTGACAAATTTGAAGTTATGGAACAATATTATGATTTATATGAGATAACTATTAAATATTTTAAATTTGGGCGCCGTTTGTGTTAGTCGTTAATGATGATTATTATCGAGGTAGTTGAATACAAGTACCCGGGGCCGTATTTAGAATTTAGGCACTTATAAAATGCCACCCCCTTTTTTAGGGTCAGAAGGGAGGGTGATGGATGTCCAGTGTTAATAAGTGCTTAAAAATAAGTACAAATTATAAAACACAACTAACAAATACAATTATTTATTTATTTATTTTTTTTTTTTGTTAGAAAAAGACGATTTTTATTAGGACGCATTGGACTTCGATTTTTAATATAGTAGCTTGAAACAAAAATAATAAAAAAAACAAAAACTTATAAAAATTGCTCATATTCAAAATTGTACTTTATGGTTTTGAAATAGAATTTCGAATAACCAAGCCTAAATCACACTGTAAAAAGGGTTTTTTTTTAAGGAATTATCGAAATCACATCACTTTACGAGACATGCGAGTTTTCCTGTAAGGCATGTTTTTGAGCAAAAAAATGGTCACGCGCAGGCCTCTTATAACATGGTCAGCATTGCTGACAAAATATAACAGTTAAATTCGTTGTTTCCAGTCCTTAATATCTAAGTTTGAGGTTTTTATACAAATTATAAATTTTACTTGCGGGCCACATAAAATTGCTATGAGGGCCGCATATGGCCCGCGGGTTATCGAACTTTGTAATGAATGTATGCAGTAAAGACCAGAAAAAAAATCATTTGGATAAAGAAGAAGATAACCACACTTTATTTTATCTAAGACACAGATAAAAGATAATCAAATCAAATTCTTCTTCCTAAAAGATAAACGATAAAAATATTTTATCTAGATAAATTACAAATAATTATTAATTAAATATATAAAAAATAATTTAAATTTAATGATCATAACACAATTAACCTCAATGTACATTGTACCCGTATAATAGGGTTGTCTTCGTCTGAATTTATCACATGTTATTCACTACTAAATGACTTTAAAAAAACTATGAAATTAGGAATAACTAAAGTAATAATATTATAAGAAATAATATTTATTATAGGTATCATATTTCGTAGACCTTGTTATATTATTTAAAAGAAGCGCTTGAGGCAAAGAGAATAAAGTTCAGATATTTTCAGACAATTCTGGAAAATGTTTACAAGAAAATGTATTTAAATAAATATTAAAATAACGCAATTATTATCTAGATAAATGTAATTAGATGAGTTCTATCACTGAATGTATGGTACCTATAACTGACTACAACATTTGAACGTAATGAATATTTATGATATATCTCTATATATATTATGCACTCCACAAATAACTACAATTTATAATATGTCATTGTATTTTCTAACTTGCTTTATTCTCATATTATAATATTTAAACGAAACGTTACCTAATTGTTTTTTTCGGGCGGTCTGCGTTTGGACGAATTATCTTTTTATTCGCATAATAAAAGTAATGTGTTTGGGCGAGTTTCTTATAATGTGTTTGAGCGAGACAATTATAATAATTTTTATCTTGATCTTTACATGCTGGTTAAACACTAAGCGATTCCGAACGCGGGCAAACGCGGTGTTGCAAAATCAGAAATGCATTGAAATTACGTTGGGAAAATAATATTATGTTTAGTTATATCTGAAAATAAAATGATTTTACGAACGCGACCAGACACCATCGAACGCGTGTCTCGTTTATGTGTGTGAATACGCCTATACTATGTAATAGAATGTAAAGATAACAATTATTATTTGTCATATAAAATCTATAGGGAATTTTAAATCAATCTAAATATGGCACACAGGCACAGTGTACAGTCTCATCATATTTTCAAATATCAGTTTGCTTGAACATTGAAAACGTACAACTCGTATTATAATGGTAGTGAGTTTATGTCAAATATGGATCTTAAAATTGATTATATTTTTAATACAAAACGAAATAAACGATTCATTTCAATTGAAAATTATACTTTTATTGAATCTTACCACTTGAAAAACGGATCTTTTCGTTTTCGGTGTACTAACAGAAAATGTACTCAGAGTGTTTTAGTGAATTCTACTATCGATAAAATACTATCTTTTTCAAATAATAACTTACATAATCACGAATCAACAACTGATTATAATTTAGCTATTCAGTGTGTTAGAACTGCCGTCAAAAGGAAAGCTGAAGAGGACTTGCATGCAAAACCAAATAAGATTATTCGTAAGGAAATTCAAGACACTAATTCTGTTTTTAAGGCGGTAATAATTCATAATGACATTAAATTATTGAGAGAATCGGCTTATAGAATTCGTAAAAAACATTTTTCAAAAATTCCCACAACTATTAATGAAGCGTTTGACCAATTGTTTGAAACTCAAGTTGATATTAAAACTAGTAATAATGAACAATTTTGTTTCGTCAATCGAGAAAAAAAATTATTTTGTTTACATGTACTGAAAATTTAAAACATCTTTGTGAATCTGAAAACGTTTTTTGTGATGGAACATTTAGTTACGCTCCTAAATACTTTTATCAATTATATACAATACACATCTTCAAACATAATTATTACATACCCGTAGTTTATGCATTTTTGATATCAAAATCTGAAGATCAATATATTTCTATGTGGTTAGAAATAAAAAAATTGTGTCTTATTTTAACAGGGAAAATTATAAATGTACAAAAATTTCA
>JACXSJ010003976.1:0-17170 GCA_014851325.1 Pentalonia nigronervosa
ATTGTTTTATATAAACCGTCGCAAGTTTTCTAAGTTCCGTAAATGAAGCTGTACTATCAAAATTAACGTTACAATAATTTAAAAAATCAAATAGTTCTTGTTTATTTAAATAATTTAGCCAAATCAATGTTTTTTGGGAAATAATAAATTCAAATTTCTTGGTTAATGACAGTTTTGAGAACTCTTCTACGGAGATAATCTCAACCTCATATAAAGAAACAAGCGTAAATGTTTTAACTAAAACAGCCGAAAGTGTCAACTTCAAAAATCTAGAATATTGAAAAAATCTCCTAAATTTTTTTCCTCAATTCGTCTTAAAATAAAACTTAAATTTGTTTCATCCAATTCATTATTAAATTCTGGATCCAAAAATAAAATATTTTCTTTATTTACCTTTGCTATTTGATAGTTAGTATTTCTCTTAATGTAAAATATTTTTCCCATACATACAATGTTATTTCGATTTTAATTTATAAATACATATACACTTCTTGCTCTATTACTTTAATTCCTAATATAATAAATAATTATATTCTATAATATGTTAATAAACGAGTCAATTTTTTTGAAAAAAAAAAAAAATTAAATATTATTTATGCATATGTAAAAAAAAATTTTATTTTTTTAAAATAATATGCACGACTTTCAATGGCCACAAAACCGTATTTTTATTTTACATGTAAAGATAAAAAAATATAATAATATATAAACTACGTTATTAACACAGAGATATATAAACCAAACAGAATCGTCCTATATTGATAACTTTGTTTATATAAGTGTTCAAAGCTTCGGCGCCTCCACCAAATATGCAACGTGGTCGAAACCTTGTCACGATATTAGTTATCCAGGGAAGGATTTCTATTCCTTATGGATAAGATTTCCGTAGCTGGGGGTTAGAGCACTTATAAATGAGGTATTTATCAATTAAAGATACATTTGGTTTTTATATCTCGTATAATTATTATATATTAGAAGGTATTTTACTTATCTTTAAGATGGCTGTTGTGTGTAAGTATAGGCGAGTTCGCTCCTGTCGGTGGTGTCTGTCGAACCAACTATATTATACATTGTGTGTGCTGGCCATAGGCTTTACAATTATGTGTGTGTATTAATGTTATTGTATTGGTCAGCAGTTGTACATAATGCAGAATTTATATGTAATATATAAAGGTGTCATGTAACATATTTATAATATTGTTACAGAAACTAAATTAATATTTGATCAATTTTGATCAAATTTCTTAAATAAAATATTTTTACAACTAAATTATATATTTAAATTATTTGCTTTATAAATGTGGCTATGATGTGGCTCCTGACAGCCGAATCCCCAATATAATAGATGCATGATTATATTCATCACTTAGTACTAAGCATTCAGAATTTATGATGGCAGGTAAATTTAGAGCATTAGTGGCAAATCCTATACCAAATACTATAGCATCGTCAACGCCTAATAATGCAGCTATTAGTTGTTCGAGCTCTAAATGAAGATTGTTGGTTCCAAGTTCTTGACGTGAACTACTAACTGCCCAACCATATTTCTTTATTATGTCTTTAGTATTATCTATACATGGACCGTCACTTTGAGCAAAACCCAAGTAATTATATGAACTTAAATTCAGAAAAGTAGATTTTGTGTCCAAATGCCTGAAATATGTTTATACGTATTACTTAATCAAACAATAGTAGTAATGAATAATAATAAAATATTCTTACTCAAATGACCAACTACTGTTATGAGTTACTCTATCAATAATTTCAATCTCTGCACCTGGTACACCACAAACTACTTGATTAAAACAGTCTTTAACTCGCCGAACTACATACATCAAAAATATGCTATCAAATTTATTGTACAGTGGTGGATACCCCTAAATGTATTAATGTATAGTAATTACTATAAAATATATTAATAAATCTATTTTTACCTTGCGATTTTTTTCAGTAGCTACTTTGGGAGTAAAAATCATATGATTTATCAATTCAATAAAAATCAAAAAATAAAATCCCAAAGATGCTATAACTGATGTATAACATGACATTTTTTCATATGATTCTTTTGTATCAAAAATATCATGAGTTATATTCTGAAATAAAAAAATTATATTACAAATGTTCATAAAAATAATGTATTAAATATTCGAAAATAATGAGTTATAATAGTTAAGCATGTAAACAATTTTAATTTGATCAAAAACATTCAATATTATTGAGAAATAATTCCATTTTAAATGCTTCTAAAACAAAATATGTGGATTTTTTTACAATGCATTTTTTGTATATATTTAAGTAGCGCCTTCTTAATTTATTTAAAATATTTTAATTTTAAAGGGTTAAACTAATTTTAAAATTATATATAAATACAACAAAGATATGTATTACCTTTTCTAGAGATCCTTTCAACTTTGGATGTTCCAAGTTTGATTTGTTTAGCATTAACAAAATTATATTAATTTTATAAAAAGGTACATATAATATTATTTTAGATGAGCGTTTAGTTAATTATTTATCAGATAGTAGAGTTTAAGGTGGCACTAAAATTAATTCAGATGGTTTATCAGATAGCACTGTTCAGGATGTTGAAGAATTGGCTACAGAAGAATCTGGTTTAGCCTATTCTCAAATTAAAATTACTACAGTAAATATAGTTTTAATAAATGATTTTGAATCTGAAGTAAGTTAATAATAAATATTTAAATAACTATAAATAATTATTAATAATATTAATTAAAATAAATATACCTAAGTACTAAAGTTGGTCAATTTTATAATTACTTTTATAACTAAATACTTTTATAAATAAATAATTACTTTATATAATGTATGTAAAGTAAAATAATAAAATAATTTGAAAAGATTTCTCATTATTCGTTGTTATTGAAAATTAAAAAAAAAAAATTGAGCGTAAATTCACAATAGTTTTTTATAAGCGTCTAAAGTTAGATTTTTGAAAAAGTTAAGACATTTTTATTCTTTTTTTAATGACTATACTGATTATGACTATAAAATTGATTTACAAATTTTTTAAACTTTTTCAAGATTTTGTCAAAAATTTATTTTTAGACAGCAAAAAATATTGTGTTAATGCAATTTTAAACTAAATAATTAAAATACAAAAATTTGATGATAAATTATTAATTAATTATTATTTAATTTAGGATAAATATTTACATTTGTTTATGAGTGGTAATTTTCAAATGTATTATTAGAACCAACTTAGAATGTAAATATAATTATTGTGCTTTATTTGATATATTTTTATTAAATTAATTATAATAATATCTTTTGATAAAATTGAATGTAGTTTATTCAATTTTATTTATTTATTTAGTTTTATTTTATTAATATAAACGGCAATCAGATTTTTACTTGTAAACTGTATGAAATAATACATATTGTAACGATTTACAGATTACTGACTCTTCATTTATGTCGCACTTAGAGTTCAATGAATTTGATTAACAGAACACAGAATCGTTGAGTACGAGCGTAAATATTATTGGCATAGCCAGTAGTCGAGTATGAATTGTGAAGTAAAGACAAGTGTTCTTTCATATTATATTTTTTAAAATTCAATTTACTATAGGTATAATAACTTGCCTTATAATTAAATCATAATACATTAATTATTTTAACTCGTACTCCGCTATTCCCGTGATATTTAATAACCTACCCTCAAGAACAGGGTTACCTCGGCGATAGTGTACTGTATAATATTATAACTATTTCAAATGTTCAATAAATCTTTATATACGTTGTTATATCGACTTCGATTGTGGAAGTTTATGAACGCAGGTCATAAGTTTCTAGGAAATGTAAAATATAACTTAGAAAACTTTATTTATGTCGGTCCAACAACCCGGTTTTAAAGACCGGTTCGTGTAGTGGAAATAACTAACCAACTACTTCTTAACTAGATAGAATTAGGTATAAATATCGACAGCCACTTTTTTTTAACTGATGATGGAGGTGTATTGCAATATAAAGATAATTATTATAACATTTGATGACGTAAGTGTTTTAGATAATAAAATATTAATAAATTAAAAATAAACAAAACACAATAAAATTACAGAAATTTAAGAACATATATCAACATTATTATCATTTAAACTACACATTGTTCTAACAAAGGGATCATTCGATAAAAAATTTGAATAGAAAGTTGGGATATTAAAAGTCTTAGAGAATCTAGTTTGGGTGGTTTGAACTTTAAAGCTTATACGCTCAAGGAGTCGTGGAGTATCTGTCTTACCCTAAATTAGTTTTAATAAAAAGTTATGATTATCCCTTAAACACCTTGAGAAAGCTGAGATTTAGTACATCTAAGACTGTAATTGGTAAAAATGATGAGAATGATTAATATTTAGTAGGAAAGCAATTCTGCACTCCTTGAACTAATTTTATCTCAGCTCGAAAATAAGGATTTTAAATGACTGAGCTATAGTCGAGAATTGAACAAAGAATGTGGAATAAAGGACTATAAACAAGGTGTTGAGTTAAAATATTTAGTGTGGCGACGTAGAAATCCGAGAAGTCGTAAAGCTTTACAATTGATATAATCAATATGAGGTCTGAAGGAAAGTGAATAAGTATATTTTGTACCTAAATCCTATACTACGGAAACTCGATTTAAGGTGACTCATAATAGGTATAAATATAATCTACGAGATTCCTTGACCTAGAAAATGATATAACTTTACACTTATTCGAATTGAGGTTAAGGCCAACAAAGTGACACCATTAAACAAAACTATTGAACGACATTTGAAAGACGCCACAATCAATATTTGGAGATATATGTGAGAACAATTTTGCATCATCGGCAAAAAGAAGTAAACAAAAAGATGTGATATTGCTAAAGATTGAGTTTAAGGTTAAATAAAATCGAGGATAAACGTCGACCTTTAATAAATAATTTTTATATATTTTTGACTCCACATGAGACTTCTCAGTGAGGTCCAGTGATCTCCATATATCAAAATAAATAAATATTATTAGGTATTTTATTCTATTGAAACATAATAAATAATAATTAAAACCAAATATACTATACACCGTTTTATCATGAAAAGTAAATAAATAATAGATATGATTTATTCTTTTTATCATAATATCATTAACAATTAAAATAAAGTAAAAAAGAAATTATGATATTAAAACTTCACTAAACATTTTCTTTCTAGACTTTTTTGAAGCGAAGATATCGATTAGATGTTTATAGTCGATTGTGGACGATACTTCTTCTTCAATTGATATTAACGTTAGTTCAGAAAGTTTGTCTTGGCCTAACTGATTGCGCAAATAAGTTTTTATTAGCTTTAGCTTTGAAAAGCTCCTTTCCGCACAAGCTGATGTCATAGGAATGGTTAGCATTATTCTAAGAGCAATTGTTAGATTAGGAAATGATTCACGAGTAGTATTTAAAATATTAAGTGCCTGGAGCGAATTTGTATCTTCGTTAACTAAAGATTGAAAAATAATCATTTCAGAAAATAAATTTAATCTTTTAGATCATTATTTGTTAAAATTATTTACAAATCTTTACAATGTTTTAATATATCATAATTTTCCATTGTTTTCCAATGCGATGTAAAAATCCAAAATTGTCCGAATAAGTCTCTAACTGTTTAAAGCGTTTCTCAATCGACTATATTGCACGGTGAAGAACGATGAAAAAATAATTTGTATGAAACCAATCTTCATTATTTAACACAGGTTCGTCAATATTTTTATAATCGAATAATTTCGTCTTTTTTCTTACTCGAGGATTTTTGAAAGCAACTGCAATATCGGAATCTTCGGCTAATTTTTTAGCAGCAATTTTCGTCAAATTAAACCCATTTTCTCTATATTGATGTAAAAACTGTAAAAAACTTTGAGTTATTTTTACAAAAGTATTTATATCCATGTTATGATCTTGTACACTTTTGTTCATAATATTTACTTCTGTTAAAAGATCATACCAAATCACAAGACTTAATATAAATTCATAATTACCGATTTCATTTGATAGTGAAACAGTCTCAATTTGGGCTATTACCTGTCTCGGAAACTTCTTCTAAAGCATTTAAAATACTTGAGAGTTGAAAACGTAAAGCTTTCACACTATTTATACGACTCTCCCACCTTATTTCTGACCATTGTTTAACCGTGAATACTGTACAATGTTTTTTAATAATATTCCATCGATATGTTGATACAAAAAATAACGTATAAATACGTCAAACTATACCAAAAAATATAATGGCTGTAGTTGAATTTTTAACATCATCACACAGAATTAAATTTAAATAGAAAGGAGTAAAAAATGCTCGAGGATATAAAAATGTATAAAAAAAAATTAAATTATTTATATTTATATATATATTTTTTTTATTTATATTTAAATTTATAAATTTATAAATATAAATATATTTAAGATTCGGGTTTGAACTCCTTGATATCTTCTGTCATGTTCGATGTGTTATCATAGGCCTGACCTAGACAATTTTCAATGTTTATTTTATATAGTTTAAGTTGTGTGATGAGAACATCAGATAAATTTAAACCGGTAGTAGAATCGATTGTTACAAAATCTAAAAAATATTCTTGTATGGTAAGTGTAATGTATTAATTTTCTTCATCCACATGTACTATCCGTAAATTAATAGCAAGTTGCTCGCCATGTCCAATATGTCGAATGCAATCCATTATTACCGTAAAATACTTTGCAGACTGTATATTTTTTATTATTTTTTGCTCGATTTCATTGGCCATCATATTAATAATTTCGTCTTGTACTCTATGACCTAGATAATGGACATCTGTTTTTTTATTTTGAATTCTGTTTAGGTGTTTCTTTATTACTGGATCGAATTTCACCAGCATTTTTATTAAGTCAAGAAATTTCCCATTGTTTTTAGTATAAAGAACATCTGATGAACTCCGAAATGCATCATTATGAGCAGTTAAATAATGAGTAACTGTTAAAATTCTGTTCAGTACATTTGTCCAATAAATTTTCTCCTTCTCAATAATAGATAAATGTTGTTGATTAACTGATTTTTCTTTCAAAATTCTTTTTTTTAATTCTGTACAGGCTTCAATTGATTTAAAATACTAAATAGAACGCTCATGAGTTATAAGTTTTTCAGGCAAGTATTTCCAGTCATTTATTCTGATACTACTTAAATGGTTTAGGTGGAGATTTTCACAAGAGAAAAGCTTACAACTATAACAAAATACGTAGTTTTTCGTAATAGAATAAACAAGCCAAACTCTATCAGTTTTTTCATCATTTATCAAATTTTTTTTATATAAGTTTTTGGTAAATTTTCGTTTAAAGCTATCGTCTTAAAGAATCGTTGGAAATTCATAATAGTGTTGTCAACTATATGTCACGTTGTCAAGATCGCGCTGCGCAGAAAATCAGTATGTTCTTTTGTTACAAGAAAATAAAACTAAAAATATCATTTAAGATCAAAAATTAAGAAGCCATAAAAATTCAATAAATCACAAGTCTTGTGTTCTAAAGATGAAAAAGAGAGGAAGTGAAGTAGGACGAACTTTAAAATCTTTTTTAGATTATAACAAAAAAATATTTATCCAATAATATTAATTTAACTAGATAAAACGTATGTTCATTTTAATTGTTCTTTATACCTTGTATTATGTGATATTCGGCCAGAAGCGTATTTAGGTAGGGTCTATGGATCCCGTTGCCAAGAGCGGCACATTTTAAAATTAGATGGATAGCTAATTTTTATTTCGTATATTACACACAATAGACTGACATTGATGTCAATCATTAATATTTTTCCAATAAATGTGTGCCTCCCTCCATCATATTAAAAAAAAAAAGGTAGACATGTTTTAAATGAAAATCATTTAGTTTCACCACAGCGTGGCGTCACCGATAATCAATTCATTGCCTGTCACATACGACGTTAAACATTAAAAATAGATATTTATAAGAATAACCCAATATAAGTATATAAGTAAACTTGACCGCCTAGAATACACAACTATACATACATTTAATTACAGTAGTTGAATTATATCAATCCTTAGTTTATTATGTTTACAATATAAAGATTCCTTCAAATTTTAGAAGACAATATCATAACAAAATCTGGAATAAAGGATTAAAATGACCATAATATACGGAAAAGAAAAAGAAAAAGAAAAATTGATAAAAAAAAGGATAATGAGGTTTTATTTTCAGAAAGAGACAATTTTACTATGTCATGTTTGACAAGTTATAATATGAATTAAAAAAAGGAAACTTGTTCATGATGAATTGGTGAAAAAGTATTTTTTTTTTTTTTTTAAGTTGCATGAAATTACTTCAGAAAAAGTAAGAGAATATGTTGAAATATTGCAGAAAACTTGCCTAAAATAAATTAGCTGCATGTTTTATAAATGAGTGTGTAGTGTGTACAATTTCAAGGTTACATAAAAAAAAAGAAGTTCAGCTTATAACTATACAAATGTTACAGTTAATAAAAGAACATAATATTATTATAATTATTTATTCATGTGTTTATGTTGCTTTACATTATTTGTTATCTAAATTTCTACAAATTGTTATGTAGAGTATTCTTTTTTTTTGGTATGAGCATAACTTTATATTAAGCAGATTTATTAAGAGGATGTTGGAGCACTAATTATTTTATCTCTTTGACTCATGCACAACAAAAAAGTTGTATTCAGCAAAAACAATTTTAGTTGCTAGCTTCAATAATTAAGTGATTTATCTATCATCAAAATATTATATGTTTAAATATTGGATTTTTTTACATTATGTCAATTCGTATGCACGTTATAAGTCTGTTAAATATCACTCTTCAAAGCCCTCATATATCACAGAAAAAATATAAAAAACAAACATAGAAACACAGCTAATGCTTTTAACATTAATACAAAATTGGTTCTTCTAAACTTAAAATTTATAGAGTTGTATAATATGAGTCGTAAAGAATAAATAAATAGCGTGTTAAAATTCTCTTAAACTATTAAGTTTAAAATAATATTTTTGATTATATATGACTAATCTAAAAATGTATTTTAAATAGTGTAATATTTCAACAATTATTATTAGTAAATATGACATTAAAATGTATTGTTCTTTATTTTATAATTGTTAAATAGTTAATATAAAAGTATTTTTATTTTAGTGATAAAATAATTTTGTTTTAAATTTTGTTTGAAATGTATTAATTTTTAATAAATGTGAATTGTTTTATATTAACAAAATAACTGCAAATTAATAATTACATATTTCTTGTTTCATTCTTTTTAAATTATCCACACTATAAATTTGTTGAATTATTATTATCAACTGTTAATAATTTATCATTATGGTTATCAATGGTATGGCAAAAGGAATTGAAAGATGGTTGCATCTCCTAGTTTTGTAAGGGCAAGTGGGTGGCTAATTGGATAATAATTTAAACCAACTAGTATTTTAGTATTTACTATGACAGGTTATTAAAGATATAATAGTTAATGCCTTTATTGAGCTTAGATGAATATTAGACTTGCCTCTGAAAAATGTCAAGTTTGCTATGCCACTGATTGTTGGTGTACTTACAAATGTACTATATTTTACATATCTTGAATTCATATTTTAGTTAATACAAGTCTGGTAGTCAAACATTTTCATTAAAACTGCATTATTTTATCAATCATATTTTGTTATTATTTTATAGACATTAAAAAATAACAATATTGTTTCACATAATAATGGTGAAAAACCTGGAATGTCATTATTGTTAGCATGTGGTACTGTATCTAGTACTTGTGGCCAGGTATGTTCATACCCTTTAGCTCTTATCCGTACATGTCTTCAGGCACCTTGTAAGTTATTACTTTTATATTGTTTATTATTTCATTAATAATTAATTTATTAATTTACACAAAAACCAACGTATTTGTCGGTTAAAAAATTCTTCTGCTACGAGATGGACATACCATGACCGTTCTTTAGAAGTTATACAAACCACTTATAAATCAATTATTTTAACATTAAAAAAAAATCAGCACTGAAGAAACTGACAAAAAAACAAACATTTAGCTAATAGTTTTTTAAAACAACTAAATTCGTTTAAATTTGTTCTTACAATTTATATGATGCGCAATATATTCTCAATTACTACACCATTATCAAATTATTTACAAAATCCTGCTATTGATTTCATTCAAACTATACATTTAATTAAAGTAACTCGGCAACAAATACAAAATTTACGAGCAATGGAAACTAAATCTGTATATGAGAATTTATTTTCAGAAACAAAATTATTTTGTGAAGCACATAACTTGGAAGAACATGATTTAGCAGAAGTGCGGACATCTCGCAAGAAAAAAATGAGTGGAGAAATAAGCAATGATGATAGAATAACTTCAGCAAATTACTGCTATGTATGTGAAGTCTATAGATGTACGTTGGATGTAATTTTATCTAAACTAGATGATAGATTTAGTGGTTCTGAAAACATCTTCAAAGAATTTTCATTACTATTAACTGAATGCTTGAAGTTAAACAAAGACTCTCCTAATAAATTCCACTACTTGGTAAACTGGTTGTCTGCAGATAGAATTAATAACAGTGGTTTGAATGTGGAATATGAATTATTTGCTTCTAATTATAAAAACTTTATTAATAGTGCAAAATTCAAATTTTAGTTTTCCAATTTTGTGGATGACTGAAATAAATTTTATTTTTCTAATATCTTTTTAATTTAGTTAGTAAAAATATATTAATCTTAACCGGCTTAACCATAATTATATTATGTCCCTAGTGGCTAGTTTAGAATTATGTTAAGAACATTAAGCAAATTATTAATTTTGATTTACTGGGTTTTATTGTCACTTGTTAAAAGGAAAATCAAAAACTTTTTTTATTTATTGTTGATAATACATATATACATTATACATATTATAATCTGTTTATTAATTTTTGAATATCATCAATATCATTTATTTATTTAATGATTTTGATTTTATCCAATAAATTTAAATATATTAGAAATAGATGCAAGTAACTTTGAGAAAACTGAATATTTGAATATTGATGTAGTTATTGGAGAAAAAGAGAAATCAAATGAATCAATTATTTTAAATGCTTCTAACGAGACAGTAACAAAAGGTATGTACATTGTATTTATAAAATCTTTAAGAATTAATCAACATTTTATATATTATAATACTCAGACTGTCAGTAAATAACAATATATAAATTAAATTTTATGAATATTGAAAGAGTTTAGTGAAACTAAACTATACAGAACTATTATATCTAAATAATATCATTATTCAATTTTAGATGTTGAGTCTCCTGATATCTATGAATTTGTTAATGCAATTTTCTTGATAAAAATTCCTATTTTTTCATATTTTTAGACGGGACAAATCTAATAACTAAACTTGTTACCATAATACAACGCTCAATGTTATAGTGAAAATCCTCGAGATAAATGAAAATAAAATTTGTAAATAGGTGTGCTTGTATAAATAAAAATTATAATTAAAAACTATTACCAAATATTGTATAAAACTAACCCACTTATAAGCGTATATCTAATAGGAATCGCTTCATGCTTTATAACACAATATATAGATATAATATTCTGTTGTTCTAATTTTAGTGAAGCACAACTTATCGGCTGTCGATGGTTCGAATATCTCTCATCTGTTCAAACCTGCCAAATCACACACGAACAACACTTCTGGCGGACCGTTGACAGAAAGCAGCACTCGTATACACCCTTCGAACATTATTTTTGCGACCACAACTGATTCCACCAATACTGAAAATTTTCCTTTTAATATGTCTAACTATAAAGATGGTCAGTCAAACCAAGACATATTATTATTCAATTATATATAATTAATAAATTCATTGTTTTCATAAAAAATAAAATAGTGTGTGGAAGACAACTTTTCCCAATGCCTAAAATAGTCGGAGGTGATAAAGTTTCTTTTGGCAAATGGCCGTGGCAGGTGAGTCAATTTACAAATTTGAAATTGAATAACGTGTTTCGATATTATAACCAATACTATTCGTTTTTATATTTAAGATCTCATTAAGACATAAAAAAAAAGTTTATACATAAATGTGGTGCAGTATTATTCAATGAAAACTGGGCTAGAACTACTACTCATTGTGTTGTAAAGTAAATATATTAAATAGTTTAATTTTCTCAAATTGGTTTTTCTATTTAATTACACAGCATGTATAAAGTTAATGTCGAAAACTAACATTTAAGGTGAGTGCATAGCTGTGTTAATCCAATTTTCAAAAAAGTAAAAATCACACAAAATTGAAAACAAATTTTGTGGTTATAAACTGTAAAATGTGAGAAATACCTATATGAAGTATAAAAAAAATGTTGATGATCTAATGCCAGTTCTACATATTTCTCAACATCAAATTCAATTTCTAAATCCAAATTTTAAGTACTATTATCAAACGTATGTTCAAAACTTTTTTCATACTACAACAATATATACTACTCGTATATCGAATTCTCACTCCTCATACATTGTTAAATAAAAATATATTAGGCGGTGATCAGGAGAGAAGGCTTACGGGGGCTTAGCCCCGCCAAATATCCTATAAGCCCAAGCCAAACAAAAAGCTTTCAAGTCGTGTGAAATCGAAGCAAACCCACTCACATAGATATTAAAAATATTAGCCTCTCTCCCCTGAAATTTTACAGGATTTCCGCCTATGATATTAGTATAAATTTTCTACTTTTAGATTCTGAGAGGAGTAAAGAATGTATTAATTTTACAATGTCCTGAGTTTTTGTTTTTGTGTCTATCATCACGTTTTGAAGCAGTAAAAGTGCTTCGATTATTTTCATCAGCATCTTTTCTAGTAATAAACATTGGAGTGTTAAAAATAAAAATACATAATAGTTTTTAAACTTGGCGGTAAAAACAAAATAAAAAAAAAAGAAAAACTAGAATTTTTTCACAGAGCAAATTTTTGACAAAATTTTAGTTTTTTTTTACATAACACAAAAAATATTAACCGTAAAACGACCATAAAACGTTCAATATATTTTGACTTTTTTGAGCTATTTATAGGCATAATAAGTTTTTAATAATTTTTTTTTTTTTTTATTATTATAATTGTCAATAAAAAAATTTTACGGGAAATGCCAACCAATTATTTATGAGCGTTTGAAATTAGACATTGGATATTCTTTGTTTATAAGCATTTTAAGTTTAAATGTTGACCACAATTCACTAAAACGTCGAAAATGTGCAAATTATTATGTGTTTAAAAAATTATAAAATATTTGCACATTTTTTTTATAATAGTTTAAACTTCAAATGTTGACAAAATTAATCAAAATACCTATCGAAAATGTTTAGACTATTTTGAAGTTTGAAATTTATAAAATGTTCAATTTTTATGGCTAAGGATTGAAAATTTAAAGTAAGGTTTTTAACCTATTGTATAATAATAGTAAAATAAATCACTTTAATATTAATATCATAAAATATGCTTCGTTATATAGGCTGACAGACCGTCTTCGCTCAGAATCGTTTTTTTTATACAATGATTTTAAATCATTAAATTCAAATTTAATACATCCAATATAGTGGCATATTCAACACTTCTGTACTTCAGAGTGGTGCCCACTTGCTGACCTTTTTTTTATTTATTAATTATTAATTAATATGTAGATACCTATCTTACAATTTTACCAACCTGATGGGCCCCAGGAAAATCCCTCTTTGCATTTAACACTGCTCTGCAAGGTGGATGGCAAATAATAATACCACCAAGGCACGAAATTTCTGCACATTGCACGTACCTATTACTATTTATCAATATAATATTGATTGCATTGAATTTGTTTTAATGTTCCAATGAATGACTCATACTCGGTAAATACGATTTTTCAGTGAAAGACGAACCTTATGAGTTTCTAAATAGGACATTACAGTCATTATACATCCAAAATATAATACCTATTCTATGGAACACGACTTGGCACTATTGCGATTTAACAAACCTATCAAATTTCAACCGAACATTTTACCAGTTTGCATTCCAGAGGACGATTCAAATTTTGCAGGATATTATGCTCACGTCACTGGATGGGGCTTTGTATTATGGTAAAAATTTTAATAATAATATTATATAAAATCATCGAGCCATAAAATAAATAGTAGTATATACAAACAAACATATAATATGAGTACAAAAGTTAGATTTGGTTAGTTTATAATATTTACCCATAGGTACATAATATTGCTAAATGCAATGTAATTAATCAATTTGTTATTTATTTAGGTATTTTATAGAATATTTATACTTTATAATAGCATATATATACTATATACATATACATATATATATACATATTATTAATAATAGTATATTAATAACAATTCAATGCCCATCTAATGTTTTATAAATTATATATTTTAATTTATCAACTGGGCAAATATTCCTACTCATGGATAATCCTTGTTGTATGCTATTTTAACGTCTATACTGCAAAATTAATTTAATATAGTGTTGACATTGGGTATTAAACCAAAAAATAACCATTGAGCTGTATTGCTGCAATTAGAAAAATAGTAATATTGTAAAAACTTGAAACTTTTCTCCATTTATTATATAATTATTTTCTAGTGACAGAGGAATTTTTTCGTCAAATCAAGTTCAACCTTGTGTATTGAGAAATGTTTAATAATAATGTAAATATAATATAACAAATTAGTTATCTATCATGAAAAATAAAGGATGATTCAACCATGTCCTTAAATCATAAACTTTTTTTTAGTTTTTATGTTTAGAATTATTTATTACGGATTCCTAATATAACCCATACCTACCATAGTTGAACGTAGATTTAATTATTAGCAGGATAATCAATATAAACATCACCCCCTCTAAAATATAAAAAAAACTTCAGTAATAAAATCACCATTTACATTTTATTGCCATTAACTCAATGTGTATATTTTATACATTTAATTAGTAGGTATAACATTTCAGAAAAAAAAATATTTATCGCACCTTGTATTTTACGAACTTATTATTTCCGACTCTCAAATAACGTTTCAATAAATTTTGCTCAACAATTAAGTAATCGAATTTTTTTTCCAGAATTTATTTAATTTTAACGTAGTATTAATAAGTATATAACAGTAAATGCAATACATTGTGAAAATTGTTTTTATTTTTTTTTGTAAATCGGTACTTGATATTTAATTTATTTTTATATTTTATTTTGGGAGTTAATTTATATAACTGCTTTACTGCTTAACCACCAACTAAAAATGCCACACTGATACAGAATATATATGTATATATTATATTTGTAGACATATATAGTATTTAATATTTATAAAAGTATTTGCTGTTTTATACAAACTAATATTGTTCTTTATCTACAGGCGGACACTCGCCTACGGCTCTACAAGTAGTAACAGTTCCAGTACTCAACAATTCCGTTTGCGAAACTATGTTCCGTACGGCTGGATATAAAAAGAAGATACCAGACACATTTATCTGTGTTGGTTCGGAAGATGGAGGTTACGACGCGTGCAAAGTAAGTGGGTACCTTTGTGGCTATACAAGTACTATACCTAGTGTGTAGCAACTTGTTTTGTTCAAACCTATCCTATTTGGGAGTTGAGACGGTGAATTAAATATCTGGTGCACTCATATAGGGTGACTCGGGTGGGCTCATGGTTGTACAAAGATCCGACAATCGCTGGGTAGTGGCCGGGTATTATATCGGGGGGCTTGAGATGTGGCGAACCAAATAGCCCTGGTGTGTACATGAGGATCTCAAAGTTCAAAACTGGATCAATCAAATAATATTGCAACCTTAACAAACAAGGCGAACGCAATAACATCCTCCACGTTTACAAAATAATATATCGTCATGTCAAAATCATCGATTATACTACAATAACTTTTAATATTTTTATTTTTTAACTTCTAACATATTATTTTTTTTCAATTTATATTCAATAATTGAACTATTATTATTTATACATACATAATACATATATTATATTTTAATGTATACACAATACTGTATATTGTAGTAAGTAGTTAGTAGTGAATTTAAATACATGTACCTACTTTTAAAATCTGGTTTTTAAATATGAGCCATTTATAGTATATTAACACAATATACGCAGTTTAATGTTTAATTGTATTAAGGGTTGAAACTTAATGTTCTTAAAAAGTACTAAATATGAATGCATTTATGTATTTAAAAAAATGTAAAAAGCCCAAATTATTATATTATTTTGTAAGTAGAAGCACAACAAAAAATGATTATTATTTTAACATTTAAGTGAATCATTTGTAAATAAATATTCATTTTATTCTAAAACTAGAATTTTTTTTCATTTTAAGGCATATTAGAATTCATATCAAATGCCCAAATGTGTAACAAGTTTTCATATTTAATTATATTTATATTTGTGTAATGTTCTGGTGTTGATAATTTGTAATTTATTATTTTTATTTCTTTGTTATATTTCAGGTATATAATATACATTAAAAAAATAATTTGCCTCCAAAAACAAAGCAATTGTTGGATACAAAAGTTCTTAAATAAATTTAAATTAATATAAATAGTGATCACGTTAATCATAAAAATAATAACAACTTTTAAAATATAAAAGGTTAACAGTAAAATATAAACAAGTAACAATATATTACCTATCACAAGTTACATGTTAAACTGTTAAATAATCAATTCATATACTTATCTTATCATACATATCACTTATCTAATATCTATCTAATTTTGTAATTTGTGTTTTAATTAGTTTTAATAAGAATAACAAATTTCAAAATATCATATTATTATTTACAATGATAAATAATAAAAAACAACTATTATAATATTTTAATTTATGAATTATAATAATATACTTATACAGCATACAAAATAACTTACGATTAATGTTATAATAAAAAGGCAACTCCATTTACATCAGAAATAGGTATAAAATGTATTTGTATTTGAATGGTATTAAATTTATTTCAACAGTATTTGATAAAGATATTGTATCAACATAAAACGAGCCTACAACACAAGACAAAATTGGTGTCTCAAACGTTAATGTTAAATTATTATATTTAATTACTTCCGAAAAATAGATTCATCTTGGCGTTTACCAATTTTTT
>JACXSJ010003977.1:0-17153 GCA_014851325.1 Pentalonia nigronervosa
ATATCGAAATTTATGTTTCAAAATCAAAAATATGATAATCGGGGTTAAACGCATGAAATATTCGGGGGTGAGGTTTGAAAAAATTGTATAATCTTTGTACCTAATATCTTTTGTTATACCTATATTAAATGATAGGTGGGTACATAATTGGTCTTATTGATATTTTGTGGGGAGGTTAGCCCTTCGCGGCGAAACGGTCTGCGGCGAAATGGTCCGCGGCGAAACGGTTCGCGGCGAAATGGTACAGCGGCGAAACGGTCTGCGGCGAAATGGTCTGCGGCGAAACGGTCCGCGGCGAAACGGTCCGCGGCGAAACGGTCCGCGGCGAAACGGTCGCGGCGAAACGGTCGCGGCGAATCGGTCGCGGCGAAATGTCCTAGACCCAAAATATAATTATAAGCTTCTTATTATGTTAAAATTATGTTCAAATAATTAATACAATGAATGAGGTGTATATTATATATATTAAATCCAGTTTTTAATATCCAGAATATTACGGATTTTTAATTATGAAGTTCCAGAATTGTACCGTCCAGGTTTTTACTTTTCGTGTTTCTACGTGGGCCCATACTTTTTACATACAAAGAAGCACCAGACAAATCCATTCCCCATCATTCCTCAAAATATCACAAACGATTGGCATTTATATGTTTTCTCAAAGGGCTAAATTCATCGGCACGGAAGAACGGAACAAACCGATCGTGTCTCATCAGCGACTGTGCTTGAAGCGCGTCACTCTCCTCTTGTTTGAAATTGCCCAGTTTCACTGTCAATCATTCATCGTGTGCTGCGGCTAAATCGTAATCCGATTATGACGATTCGCGATTCCAAGGATCAACGGATGTGTACATCTTCCTCAATGCGTCTACGTCCGGGACATATACGCGGACGCATAGTTTCCCGGTCCGGAAGTCCGCCACGGCAACGCCACATGAACCAGTATTTCGCTGCAACGCCAGAGCGCCGATGACTGGACCGTAATCGACGTTGGTCTTGCGGAATGAACGAGACATTAGCCCCCTTTAGACGAACGCTTTTTCTCGCGAGCCAATACTACACGTCAACCGTGCAGTCAAAATCGCGACGGATAGGCACGTAGCCTCTAATAGTGTGGTAGCAAATTAACGAACATTCCAGGCGCTTATTCTTTATCCTATGATCTAGAAATGTATACTTCATTTCAAAAGAGAGGTTTTATCCGTCTCATAAGCTATTTCCGATTCATATTTCATGCCGGAAAAAACTTTTATTTTCCATGGAAAGAAAGTTTTTACAGTCTTAAAATTAATAGATAGATGGCGCTACAAACAAGAAATTAGATATTAGAGTTTTCCAATTTTCTGCACAATTTTTCATACTCACTTACATTTTAAACCTTCTCTGGACTTCCACAAATAATTTAAGACCAAAATGAGCTAAATCGGTTCAGCCGTTCTCGAGTTTTAGCGAGACATACAAACAGCATTAGGTTTTTATTTAATATTGGTATTCAACGTGGACTAGTACATTTAATAACTGTACTGACCAAAATAAAAAATATAGTTGATTTTTTTCAAGCAAACTTCAGGGACTTAACATAAATTATAAAATTATAAAAACAAATGGGATTACCAGATAGTAGTATAAATTTGTATGTTCACAGTCATTTCGTTTTTTTTTACACGGTAATTTCATGAAGCTCAAGGTGGAATGTCCCACTTGAAGAACACTGATTTTTACCGTAATACACATTACAGGGAGATTACGCAGTCGTTGTCTACACATTTTCCCCTCATACAAAAATATTTACTGTATTACATTTTACAGGGAGATTTCAAAAACTTTGTCCACAATTTTCCCCATTGCGTAAAAAAAATACCGTATTTTAAAATTACAGGGAAATTAGACACGTGAAAATGGTTTTCCCTCTTACTCGAAAATATTTACCGTATACATAACAATATTTTTTTTCTGATCAAGCTTTTAGATTTCAAACCTTTCAACATTGAAAATATTTACTGTACATACATTATTATACACCATCTTGGTTATACTGTACTTATTTTTTATCGATTTGATATTAGATTGATGATTAGTGAATAAGTTGTTCAATTTACTTTTATGTTTAAAGTCAATCATTTTTTATTTTTTTATTCAGAAACTAACCATCAGTTAATACAGTTTAATATAGTTGTGTCTTATTTTCTCAATTAACTCGTCATTATATTAAATTGTTTAAATTTGTTTTTTAAAAAAAAAAAATGGTTTTACAAAAATTTAGCAACAATTTTTCATCGTTAGTTCCTCAAGTTCAAATGAATATATTAGCTGTATATCCACAATTTTTTTCAATTTCTTCAAGATTGAAGACGTTTAAGTCATTCCCGGTGAATTCATCTCAGAATAAATATTCATTGTCTGAAAGCGGCTTTAAATATACAGGAGTGAATGATGTTGTCAAATGTTTCTGTTGCGGACTGATCCTTCACAACTGGGAAGGAGATGATATTCCATGGATAGAGCACACTAGATTAAACCCTAAGTGTATGGTGTATGTACGTGTTATTATCAAAGGGAAATCAGTTTGTAGAAAATGTGTTAAGTAAATATTGTAAAATCAAACATATTTATAATTGTGAATAAGAGTCACATGATACTGTTTGCTAAACCATGTTTTTATAAATATTATTCTTTAATAAATAAATATTGAATTATAATCAATTTATATATGTGAATACTTTATTTAATATCTCGTAAACGTATGGCCTAGTGCAGCATTTCTCAACCTATGGTAAGCGGAAAGCTCACAGGTGGTACGCGAAAAAAATCTTCTAATATATTGACGGCGTGAAATTATACATATATAGTACATATACATTTTTGATGAGCAAAATAAAAGAAGGTTATTATTATTAGTGGTACGTTAAAAATGTTCAAACTATGTTGGTGGTACGTGGATATAAAAAGGTTGAGAACCGCTGGCCTAGTGGAATAGTGAGTGTAATTATAATTGTATATACCAAGTTTAAATTACAGGTGTCAAGGAAAATAGGTAAGTATAATAAATCCTCTTTCCACATATTATCGAACTATGTTATACGTTCACATTCTTTTTATATTTTATTTTATATATCAGGTTTAGTATATAATATGCATACATGGATAGAATACCTTCAATCTTAAGTAAATACGCGTTCTATTAAATTATTTAAAAAATATTTTTTTTTTCAATTTAATTTTTTTAATTATTAAAATTATTATGGCTCCGTCGATTATTGTATTCAAGTCGGTATTTGATATCAGACCATTTGGTAAGAAAAGTGTTACTGTCGGGCTTTTAATAAACAGACAAATGTCGACCATAGTGTTATTAGAATGTAAAATAACGAAAAAAATTATTACATTAGATTTAGAACAATGGTGTACACTTATTTGTGAATCCAATTACTTATCAATCATTAATAATTTAAATAGCAGATGTAAACGTGTGAAAATAACAGACAACTTTTCTTATTCAGTTAATATCAAACAATCATCAATCACTTTACATACAGTTGACTATTATATAACTTTATCACATGTTGACCTGCAACGCTTAAAGCAATTACAGCACTGTATCGACTTGTATATTGTTGAGAAACAGAAAAAATTGTATTCATATCAGAAAACTTTTGATTCAGCATATGCATTGATCAAGTCGGACGTTAAAGGATTACCAGTCAGCTGCCAACGTAATGAATCACAAACCAGTATATGCAAAACTATGATTTACTATTAGCAATACGTACTTCCCCCGAAAAGACATACACAAACAAACATGGATATCTCCAGATGGGCACACCAAAAATCAAATAGACCATGTATTAATAGATAAAATACATAAAGGATGCATTAATAACGTAAGGAGCTATAGAGGCGCGGATGCCGACTCTGATCATTATAACACAGTTCAAGCTAAAACTATCATGTAGATGGAGGAGAAAAACACGGAAATTAAACGATTCGACATAGGAAAACTCAAAAACAAAGAAGTAGCCAAAAAATACGAACATTTAATTCAGAACAAATTAGCACAAAACACAGACATACGTGGGGAAAATGAGGTTGAAAACCAATGGAGTAGAGTAACACAAGCAATAAAGGAATGCGCCACAGACGTGGTCGGATGGACAAAGAAAACAAAGAGAAAAGACTGGTTTAATGACAAATGCCGATAATCAATAGCGAAAAGAACTAATATAAGATACAAAATGATACAAAATAACTCAGAGGAAAATAGGAAAGAATATGAACAGGGAAGAAAAGAAACTCACGCAATCCTTAAAAGAGAATAAAGACTATATATGAAGGAGTTAATAGCAACTGTAGAAGAGAATAAAAAAAACCCAAAACAGTTCTTTGAAAGAAGTGGAAGGATTAAACAAGGATTTAAACCACAGAAAATATGATGATAAACGATAACAAAAAACTAGTAACTGACAAAAAAGAAATAACAGAGATGTTTAAAACCCACTTTGAGAACCTCCTGAATAGACCCGAAAGTATATCAAAAGAGAGAAAACATTATAATTACTGTAGAACCGAATATAGGAGAACCCACAAGAGAAGAAATAGCAAAGATAATAAACTCATTTAAAAACAATAAATCACCGGGAGAAGACCAGATAACAGCAGAGCTATTGAAACATGGAGGAAAACAAATAGTGGATGATGTGCATAAGGTAATTATAAAAATTTGGAAAACAGAAACCATGCCAGAGGAATGGAACACGGCAATCCTTTGCCCAATATACAAAAAAGGAGACCCAATGTTACTTGAGAACTACAGAGGGATATCTTTACTACACACAGGCTACAAAATACTAACAACGCTCATAATGGAACGATTAAACCCTTATATAACAGACATAGTAGGGGATTACCAATGCGGATTCAGTAAGCGTAAGTCGACCATAGACCATATACACACAATTCGACAAATAGCAGAAAAACATTATGAGTATAATGAAGATCTGCACTTAGTATTTATAGATTTTAAACAAGCGTACGATTCAATAAGCAGGAATAAACTATGGAAGACAATGGAAAACTCTGGAATGCCCCAAAAATACATAGCTCTAGTCAAAATGTGCAATATTAATACCAACTTTAAGGTACGATTCTGGCAAGAAACGTCAACACAATTGAAAATACAGACTGGCCTCCGCCAGGGCGATTCATTATCTCCAATGCTATTCAACATAGCTCTGGAGAAAGTGTTAAGGGATATGTCAGAAGATCGAAAAATGAGCCTCGGCGATCTGAATGTTCTATTGGCATATGCTGATGACATAGTCATAATGGGAAACTCAAGAGATGATGTTATACAAACCACTCGAAAACTTCTAAAGACGAGCAAGAGGATGGGATTATAGGTGAACCAACAGAAAACCAAATATATGTGTATGACACGAACAGATACAGATAACTCAGATCTAGAGGTAGATAATCTTACCTTCGAAAAAGTTAACCAATTCACATACCTCGGAGTAAACGTGAACAGTACAAATATTATGCACAATGAAATTAAAAATAGATTATCAGCTAACAAATGCTATTTTAGTTTATTAAAACTACTTAAATCAAAGCATGTATCTTATGAATCAAAGAAAATCCTATACACCAGTTACATTAGACCGATCTTAATATATGGATGTGAGACATGGTCAACCACCAAGGGAAATCACCAGAGACTAATCACCTTTGAAAGAAAAATACTAAGAAAAATTTATGGGCCTCTATATAACAGAGAAACAGAGGAATTTGAAAGAAGACATAATAATGATTTATGGGAGCATACGGAAGACCAAATATTCTGTCATATACAAGGAGCAAAGGCGCGAATGGTTAGGACACGTATGGATGGCGAATGACCGAATTATTAAACAAGCTCTGATAACCAAAATGACAGGTAAAAGACCTCTGGGCAGACCCAGAACAAGATGGAAGGACTCAGTTGTGAAGAATCTAAGAGTGCTTCAAGAAAGGGCTCAGTTAGACATAGCGTACAATAGGGAAGAATGGAACAAGTTTGTGATGGCAGCGTTGGACCTCAATGATCCCTTAAGCTGTATATGATGATGATTATATTATATTATATTATATTATATTTTGCATTATCATTAGATAATGAGATATAATTGGATTTAGCTTAGTTGTAATAATTTAAATATATAAAATTGTTTTTTTTAGGTCATATTGATATGTTATATTTTTCAATATTAAAATAGATTGACTAAAAAATTTGGAAAGAAAATTAAATGGGTAGAGGGAGCTGATTTTTACTATTTAACTCAGATATTTTTTTCTGAAATTATCATAAGTTCTACCAGACGTTTCTTCAGCCATAAATGCAAGAACAAGGCCTGGTCAACACTTCAGTTTATATACCAACTACCATACCTCTTCCAACAACACATACCTACTCAAGTGTAAAACACTGTAAACATGTCAAACTGAGTAAGTACATGCTTTTTTAAAATAATCTTGCTATAGTCGTTAAATTATAATATAATCTATGTTCAAAAACTCTTTAGCCTATACATAAATATTTTTTACCAGAATATAATATATTGTTAAATGATATTTAAAGTAAATAAATATATAAATTATACAAATATAATAAATAATGGTAAATAATATAATATTATATTATTATATTATTATAATATTATATTGTTATTATTATTATTATTATATAATATTATATAATATTATGATATTATAATATTATAAATATGGTAAATATTATAACAGAAGATAATAATGTATTTTAAAAACTAAACCATAATTATAATTTGTTTTTATTTATACCATTATTATTATATATTTATGTATTGATAGATTAATCCATTATAATATCTCAACAAACACCGGAAGACTGTTTTTCAAAACTAAAATTTGTTATTGTTAGATAGAGAAATATTATTATCTTTAATTATAATATATATTATCATGATTAAATAAACAGACATGTTAACAAAATTATTCATTTTCCTTATCACTGTATATCATTGATCATATGTTATCCCAATACATTAGGATTATCTCGTTTATTCTAAGTCTTTACAATTCATGAATGGAATAATTATGTTAACATCTCTGATTATTTAGTTAAAATTACTATGATAAAAGTTTTTATAAAAAATATTAACATTAATGTAATATAACCGTGATAGCATCGTTCTTAGTGATTCTGATACGTTTTATATTAATAAATACATTTTCAAAAGCAAAGTTATATTTAGTAAAACAATATTTAATTTTTTATTTATGTTTTTATAACACTATTATATATATATTATATATCGGTTTTTTTTATTTATTGTTATAGGTATCGGTATAGTGTATCGGTAACGCCCATCAGTAACTCAGAACATACAAATATATACTACTGGTGATGATGACGATAACGAAGAGACCAATGTGGAAATCACTCAAAAAGATACGAAATTTATTTTAGGAAAGTTAAAAGGAGCTGTTCAAAAATAAAGCAATAATGATGATTTCAGTTGTTTCAAAAGTTACAGGTATGTATAATGTATATATTTTAACCAAATAAACAAAAAACATGAATATTAATTTTAATTTGATTTCATTGAATATGGAAATGAAATTGGTAGACTGTCAAGTACAATCAAAAATAGATATCTTCTTTAATTTGTTTTAAATGTATTTATTTAATTTTAATTTTAATTTAAGCAAAAATGTATGCCTAAATATAGAATCATTAAATAAAAAAAATTTAAAAATGAATAATTTTTTTGTATTATAAATTATTAAATATGTATGTAAATTTAAATAAAAATATAATTGTATTAAAAGATTGAATTATGAAAAAAATGTTGTAAATGTTTTATAGAATCAACTTATTAATAGAATCAAAATGAATTGCACCAAAGTGATCAAATTAAACGAAACCCAATGTATATTTGTTATCAATAATTGAAATGTGTTAAACATGTTACTCATGAACTTTAAAAAATGTGGTGGATAAAAAAATACACATTCTCTTTGCTTTTAACTGTAAAATAAGGGCGCTGTGAGCTAACATAAACACTTTTACTAAAACTAGCAAAATTTGACTATTAATCAATGAATGCTTTAACATTTAAAGAATTAATAATTAACAATTTTATTTTTTTAATTGACATTACAATATCACTTAAATCTAGACTATAGCAGTTTTCAGATGCAAAAATGTATGCTACTAGCTACTTCCACGATATACTAATTCCTCTTATCATCAAAACTAATGCTTACTTTATACTATGCTTAATTATTTTTTAGTAACATTTCATCAGCATGTAAGATTCTGTCAAAGGCTTCAGTTTGAAAGTTGGAAATTTTGATTTTATTAAATTGAAATAAAAAAATCATTTAATCAATGAATCAATTTGTGTTTGAAGTAACTTTTTTTAAAATTCTTATTGATGATAAACTAAGTGTAGTTTTAAAAAGCATAAGAAGTAGATTGTTAACCAAAAAATTTATTTGAATTTTATATGATAATTTAGAATGTCATATAATACTTTAGGTGTATTAAAATGTTAAGTATTTTGATTCAGTGCCGCAACGGCAGCCGACAGCTACACACGTATGTTATCATTGTTGCGACCCGTGCTAATGCTGAATAAACTACGCGCTCAATAATAATTAATAAACACTATTAATCTAATGCCGTCTTAAATGTCATCTTTACATAATTAAAAACAAACACTTTTTACTTTATATTCTTTTTTTCCACACATTCGTTCTAATGATCGATTACTATTACTTTTTTCCAGTTCTAAATTAATTATTTTCATCAATAATTTAATTGTCCAGTTACGCAACATACCGACTGGTATCTCCTTATGTACGGTCTGTCGTGACGGCCGATAATTATTAATCTAATCACCTCCTTTCCACCAGAATGTCGTCGTCTACGAACAAAAATACCAATGTTACGCCACAGAACAACAAACATGCAAATTCAAAACTCGATGTAATTACAAATACAAATGAGATCAACCAAAAGGCTTCATCGTCCAATCCCGCGTCAATGAGTAATTGGACGACTCAAAAAAAAAAAAAAAATCACTCCAACTGCTCTTACTCGAATTCTGAACCATCAACATGTCCGCAAGAACGCACACATAAAAATAAAAAAAAATTATTTATTACGAAGAACGGCTACGAAGTACTCAGTCAAAAGCAACAACCATCTAAAACACTCATGGAAAAAGTATCAAGGCCGAAATTTGAACCAGAAGTTATAGTTAAACCGCCTCTTCCTATATTTGTTAAAGATGGTCATAATTTCCCAGGTCTGTGCACCGAGTTAATCGCTCTGATAGGCGTAGACAACTTTCACTGTAAATCAACGACAGACCTACTTAAAATATAAAACAGCCAATCCTGAGTCGTACAGAAAATTAGTACACTTTCTTAGGGAAGAAAAGGCCGAATTTCACACATGCCAGCTAAACAAGGACAAATCAACATGTGTAGTAATTCGTAACATACATCCATCTACCCCAACTGATCTAATAAAAACTGAATTAGAAACTCGTTTATTCGAGGTCAGACAAGTTACCCAAGTTCTTCATAGACTCAATAAAAACCGACTACCTCTATTTTTCGTCGACTTAAAACCTACAATTCACTCAAATGAAATCTTCTACCTTATTGAAGACAAATTGAAGAACCGTATAAAATTGAAACTATCTCTCAGTGTGCTAACTGCCAATCTTACAGACACACCAAGGCATATTGTGGATACTCGTCATGCTGCGTACGTTGTGGCAATGATCATCCCTCATCTACATGTCAAAAAATCCGGGACGAACCTCCACGCTGTGCTCTTTGCCAAGGAAACCATCCTGCAAACTATAAGGCTACTCAGTGTATAAAGATCTACAGCACCGTATGAAATTTAGCTCCCGTAATAACAAAATTATTTTTGATAACAAACACTCTAGTCTCAAGTCTAACCTTGTAAAAGATAGTCATCCATCAGAACACGCCAACACCGTCTCCCCTACAGCTCCTCCCCTAACTTTTGCTAAGGTAGCTTCTAATCAATCCTCACACTCTAATTTCATTCCACCAACTAAGAACACCTCATCATCTGCAGAAACAAATCTATCTGATTTAATATCAAGTTTCTTAAACAGTCTCAAAATGCTAATAAATCCGTTAATTGCACTACTCATATCAGTAATTTCCAGTCCACTAGACAAATCCAAATGAATTCTTCAGTCACAAATAACTCACTCTTAATTTTACAATTCAACGCAAATGGCCTCAAAAACCACACTAACGAACTCCAAACTGTTCTCCACAACAGGCGAATAGATACAGCAATTATAACAGAACCTCATTTTACTAAATACTCACATATTTTCATCCCTTAATATAAACTAATAAAAATCAAGCACCCTGAAAACATTGCACATGATGGTGTCGCCATTTTTAATCAAAACTTTCTTAAATTATCAGCTTCTTCCTAATTACAGTTATGATCATATCCAATCTTGCTCCATTTTAACTAAATGGAATAAAATCCCAATCATTATCGTTGCATTCTACTCCCCCTCCTCGTCACAAAATAACTACAGGAATATTTACAAGATTATTTTAACACAATTAAAACTAATCTCATTATCGGTGGTGATTACAACGCCAAAAATCAGAGTTGTGGTTGCCGCGTCAACAACCCTCTTAATATTGTACAGCATTGTAAATGAAAGGCATATCAATGTTCTTGCCCCCCCTCGGGTCCTACATATTGACCAACTACGCCAAACAAGAATCCTGACATCCTAGATATCTTTGCAGCCAAAATTCCCAGCAACTTGCATTGTTCCACTAACAATATCCTCGATCTAAACTCAGACCACTCTTCAGTTCTACTCACCATTTCTGCCACTCTACTAACACATGTCGAACCTTCTAAACTGTTCACCACCCAAACTTATCATAGAAAATTCCATGACATAATAAACGAAAAAATTGATCTAAAAATTAAATTAAAGACTACCTCAGACATTGACGAAGCCGTTAACAACACAAATTCTAATTACTTCTTACTTTCAGAAGGAATTCGAAGTTTAATTATTGAAAAACGTTGAGCAAGAGCAAGTTTTTAACTCTCCTGTCTGCCTTCCCACAAATCCGTCTACAACAAACTTGCAAATTCCTTGTAAAAAATCCTTGCCAATCATAAAGCTTTGAATAAATCATAATAGCTTTAAAAAAAAAACTACACCAACTGTCAGCTGCAAATGGCAGTCATTGGAGTGAAACCAAACTACTACTAAAATTTAAATCCGCTTCAACCCCTCTAAAAAAAATTGATAACACTTAGCTTATTTAGATAATGTTAAAAAATACCTTGACTTTCCGTTATCTTATGGGCTTCAAATAAAATTCGTCACCCCTAAAGAAGTGAAAAACACAATTCTGAAATATCCAAATAAAAAATCTCCCGGTTTCGATCTAATAACCGCTGAAGTTACAAAATATAATAAAATAATATTTAAGTATATTTGAAGAGAGTAAACAAACAGGATAATACGGGGGTAAGAAGTTACCTATTAGCAACACTTAACATGAGAACAGATTATGTTAATCTACGACTAGTGGTGATGAAGAGTGAAGTGTGTAGACGAGGTGAAGATCGTTAGGAGTTTTAAGATTAGAAGGTCCCTGCACCATCTCCTTTTCAGACGACGTCGAGGAGCTTCGGGCAAGGGTATAGTATTTAGATTCCTGATTAGTGGATTTTCGTGGTTGGTTAAGTGTGAAAAGAATCGCTTGAAATAAATTACTGATTCTCCTTCAATTGTTTTCATGCGCATATCATTGTGGAGGCTTTGATTGGATATATACGGCGGGGCATTTGTTATTTTGCGTAGAGTGATGTTCTGGAAGGCCTGGATTTTATTAATATTGGTTTTTTTGGCAGACCCCCACAATTGTATATCATAAGTCCACATGGGTTTTAGTAATGACTTATATATAAGTAGTTTAGTGAATTTATTTTTTGATAAGAGGTGTTTGAGGGTTGTTTTTTGATAAGAGGTATCTGAGCAGGTGTTTAAAATTAGTCTTTTGAACCTTATGTGCTGTTTTTAAGTTAGTTTTTTGTCAAGAGTCAACCCTAAGTATATAACGGTGTCAGATGGTGAATAGGTATGTTGTCCACGGATACAGGTGGACAAATTCTATGTTTTAGCGTAAAGGTCGTGTGCACCGACTTGTTGTGGTTTAGATTAATTTTCCATTTGGAGTACCATTGCAATATAAGGTCTAAGTGTATTTGGAGATTGGCCGTGGCAATTAAATGGTTTTCATGTATAGCTATTATCGCTTTATCATTTGCAATATCAGCTACAAGGATGTTTTGTGTTATGGGCTGATCTTAGGTATATATGTTAAATAGAATAGGAGATAGGATACTACCTTGAGGTTCTCCTGCTTGGATTAGAGTCATTTCTGAGATGCACAAGCCCAAGCGAGTTTGAAAGTATCTATGTGTTAGGCAAGATTTAATTAACTGAAATAGAGGTTATGGGAGGCAATTTCGAAGTTTGAAGAGGAGACCGTCATGCCAGACACAGTTGAATGCCTGAGAGATATCGAGGAAGACACAGGAGCAATATTGTTTTCGTTCGAGTGAAGTTGAGATGGTGTCTACTACTCTATGCACTTGGTGGATTATGCTGTGTTTAGCTCTGAAGCTGAATTGAGATGAGGGGAGTATATTATTATTGTTGATGTGGGAAGACATTATTTATGGGATTAATCTTTCACAGATTTTCGAAAAAAAAGGTAAGAGGCTTATAGGTCTGTAAGAGTCCGGCGAGTCCGGAGGTTTGTTAGATTTAGTAAACATTATAATTTGAGAAAATTTTCATAAGGTTGTGAAGTATGATAATCGTAGTATTGCGCTTATTATATATGTTAAAAGGACTATGGCTTTTGTTGGTAAATATTTTGTAACTTCAGCGGTTATTAGATCGAAACCGGGAGATTTTTTATTTGGATATTTCAGAATTGTGTTTTTCACTTCTTTAGGGGTGACAAATTTTATTTGAGGCCCATAAGATAACGGAAAGTCAAGGTATTTTTTAACATTATCTAAATGTAATAGCAAATAACATTTGTACCATTTGATAAATAATGAAACACGTGCGAACAGCGAACTCTTCGCATTTATTGTGTATTGTTTAATGACAAATGAGTATTTATTTTGTGAATTGTGATACAAAGAAAACAAAAAAATGAGTAATAAAACAATTCTAGATTTCTTTAAAAAATCTACAAGTGCTAATTCCAATAATGATAAGTAAATTACCTATTTTAATTAAGTAATTCATTATAGCTGTTGAAAATGTTTTAGAAATATAATTATTATTTTAGGATCGACTGATATTAACGTATTCCAGCAAGATCCAGAATGTTCCACCTCCACGTCAATGCCTACTAATGAGCAATCAAGTATACATACATGATACATTATTCTAACATATATTTATATATGAGTAACAACATATTTGTTGTCTATAATTTCAATTATTTTCTTTTAGAATCGACAATGTTAAAGCAATACAGCAAGATCCAGAATGTTCCATGCCAATGTCTATTAATGAGCAATCAGGTATAATAAAATATTACTTTTTATAAAAATGTCTAAAGAAAAAATGATTTTACAATAAATGCCTGTGATAATATTTATGGTTATTCAACATTTTGTGTTGACTGTTTATGTATTGTGTTATTTATTAAATGTTTGTACTGTTTGCAGTATTTATATGTTATAGTACCTACTAACTTATATTTTATGTTTAAAACTGTGTTTTTATAAATAAATAAATAATCAAAAACTGACCACTACTTTTTTGTTTCCTAAAATATCAACCTATTAAAACTTTATATTCCACTCATCTATAAATATGCCTAAATAAAGTAAGTGATTTGATAATTTAAATAATACATTATCTATGTATACATTTCAGTAAAAATTTGCCACACCATGATGATCCTGTTACTAATTTACCTAATAATCGCCTTGAATTTAAAGAAAGAGTGAACCGTGGTCCATTTCAACCTAAATTACAAATTTTTCCAAGAACAACCTTTGGAAATAAAAACCGTTCTTTCCACCAACAATATTATGAAGAATTTCCTTGGTTAGAATATAGCCCTACTAGTGACTCTGCTTACTGTTTTTCATGTATGATGTTTAAGTCAAATAGTTTGAACATAGGTCAATCAGATGAAGCATTTACTACCAGGGGATTCAAAACTTGGAGTACTAGTACTACTTCTTTCAAAAAACATCAGAAAACAAAATCACATTTTTATAGTACTGAATCATTATCAAATTTCCATAAAAAATCTATTGATGTAGTTTTAGATGAAGCTAAATAGCTAGTTCTGAGTAAAAGAGAAAGTGATACATTAAATAATAGAAGTACAATGCAAAGGTTAATTGATATAACTATACTTTTAGCTAAAACTGGAAAGCCATTCAGAGGGCACAATGAAAATCTAAGGAGTGATAATAGAGGAATGTTTTTGGAGCTTGCCTGGCTGCTTAAAAAGTATGACCCGACATTAAAAAAACATTTGGATGAAGGCCCCAAAAATGCAACTTTTGTTGGTAATTTAATTCAAAACAATTTGATTTTATCAATTCATTCTGTTCTTAAAAGAAAACTTGTATCTTCTCTAAAAAACAAAAAAATATCAATCATGGCTGATGAAACTAGTGACTGTGGCCATCACGAACAGATGTCAGTTACTGTTAGATATTATGATGATATAATCAATTCACCAGTTGAGTATTTTGTTTGCATGATACGACTAACAGCAGTAGATTCGCAGTCTATTTTTGATTCTCTAAGTTCTATTGCAGAGAAACAATTGGGTCTCAGCTGGTTGGATGTAGTTGCTGTGTGCTTTGATGGAGCCGCTACTGTGGCGGGATGCTCTAACGGTGTCCAATCAAAATGCAAAGAAATAAATACTAAAATATTCTATGTTCATCGTCATGCACATTACCTAAACTTAGTATTGGTAGATTCTATTGGCCGAAAGAATCGAATAGTTTTTGATTTCTTTGGTACAATACAATTTTTGTACTCATTTATAGAAAGTAGTTGTATTCGACATGCTACATTAGAAAAAGTAGCTAAAGAAATAAATTTAACTCTTAAAACTCTAAAATCTATTTCTACAACACGATGGAAATGTCGATTTGAAGCTGTCGCCGCAGTAAAAAATAATTATTTGGCCATTATCTCTGCAATCCAAAATATCTGCGACACAACTAAAATTCCAGATATTAGATCAAAGTCAAGAGGTTTCCTGATGCAATTACAAACATTTGAATTCATTTTTGCGCTTAATATGCTACATCCTCTGTTATTACTCATTGTTAAAGTTAATTCATGTCTCCAAGCTGAGGATTTAGATCTATTAAATTCTCTAAATATGATCAAATCACTAAAACTGAGCATATCTCAATTAAGATCAGATGACAATTTATTTAAAAAAGTTTATAATGAGACAGTTGAGTGTTGTACAGAAACTGGAGGGATCATTCCTCAAGTAGTAAAAAAAAGAAAAATCTCTTCAAAAATTGATCAATCATCGGAAAATCAATATTTTGCATGTACGAAAGAAGAAGAGATGAAAGTTACGAGTTTTAATGTTGTTTTAGATGATTTGTTAAATGGTTTGAATGATGGTTTTAATCAGGAAACATTAAAACTTATACTTGCTGTTACGAATTTATTAAAACTTGAGCCATCTCAAGAAGATTTATTGTATTTGAATAATGTATTTGGAATCGATAGTGAGCAAATTCAAGTTGAAATTATGTTACTTAAAAATTTACTTAATATACCATCTGGAACCACTTCTAAAACACTTCATCAATGGATTGATTTTCTAAATTCAAATAATAGAACTTGTATTTTTCTTCACTTCTATAAAGTAATAGTACTTTTTACCATTATTCCGGTAACAACTTGTTCATGCGAACGTGCATTTTCTAAGCTGACAATTGTAAAAACAAAACTCCGCAGCACCATGAGTCAAGAAAGACTTGACGCTTTAATGTTTCTATTCATATAACAACAGATGACAACTAATATTAATTATGACGATGTTATCGAGGAATTTAAAGTGATGATACCAACAAAACGACGTTTAGAATTATAATATATATTAAGTATTAAGAAAATTTGTAATCATAAAAAAAATTTGTAAAAAGTATTACAATTAATTATATTTTAAAATACAATTTTATATTGCCTTGTTATTTTATTCATCTAATAAAAGGAATATTGTTTTTTATTCCGAATTATTAGATAATAATTAATAATGATAAAGCTTATTAAGAAATTTGGGGGTCATATCCTTAAACCATAACCAAATTTTTTTTAGGAGTGTGGGGGGTGCAGAAACCTACTTCCCCTGAATATGCCACTGCTGTGCATGACCTGCGAATAAGGTCTGGACACGCCTATGGTAATGACGGAAATTTACGTCGCATTTATTGTTACGTAAAATAGTAAAGACTGATAAATACGTCTTATTAATTTTCACCATAAGAGTGGAGACGGAAATAGACGTCTTGAGAAAAAGTATAACTCAAAGAGGAATGACGTAAATTTCCGTCTATATAGTATAAATCTAATATAATACAATTTTAAATAATTAAGAAATATTTAATTACCTGTACAATTTAGAAATAAAACACTATTTAAAATGTATTCCCTAATATAAAGTAGGTATTAGGGACCTATAAAATATAAGTAGCCTTTGCATCATATAATACTATATATATAACTTGTTATAAACTATAACTATATATATATATAACTATATATATAACTTGTTCGTCATCAAGTATCGAATAATCTGCACCAGTTTCACTAGGTATTACAAAAAAGTATACAATTTTAATTATAGATGAGTAATTATAATAACCATTACATATCTAAATTAATGTAGGTATATATAATAGTTTAACTTATGTCTTTGTCTTAACTATCAAAATATAAAATTAACTTCAATATTATATAGGTAATCAAACAATAGTTTATGAAAAAAAAACATTATTTACCTATTACTACAAT
>JACXSJ010003978.1:0-17143 GCA_014851325.1 Pentalonia nigronervosa
AGTTATTTTAGATCCCATTTTTATTATGATACTGGTAAATTTATCAATATTTTTTTTTACTTAAATTCTTTATCTCTTATAATAATATATAATATAGAATTATATAGATGTAATCATTTTAGTTAAGGACTTCGTACAAAACTATTTTATGGCGAATCTATAATAGATACATTAATACCTGTATAAATGGCAATATCTAAGTATCGAACGGGGTACAGAATATTATTATATTGCACATGTTAGTTATTTCGTTGCAATTGAAAAATATTATTCGTGGGGACTTGACAATTTTTAAAGTATATTATTATATTTTATACACACGATGACATTTCAAATGCGATGTTTTCGGCAAAAATCAATTTAAATTACTGTATTATTAATAGTAAAATGAATTGCTTTAACAGCAATAATATCATAAAATATACTTAGTAATTTAGGTTGACAGACCGTCTTTGCTCAGAATCGTTTTTCGTATACAATGATTTTATATCATTGTATTCAAATTTAATACATCCATTATAGTGAACTGCTGGACACCAACAACTGTACAGCAGAGAGGTAACAAACAGAACCGACTTTTTACACATTTATATACAGCATATTAATAGGTGATCTATTACTATACATATTATATATAGTATTACTAGAGGAAGGAGGGATATGTGTGTTATTAATTTATGATTATCGTTATTAAAATATTATTATGAGTGTGAATGCGCGACAAGGCGGCAGGTGATTTCCGTGACGTCATTCGATCCGCACCGCCATCGCCACCGACCATATAATATAGCTTCTGTCGGCGGCGAGGATCAAAGGAGCGGCATCTTAGCGAGTTCAAAAGAAATTACACGCTAAACAATTAGAGTACTTTCTGTACACGTATATATTATATTGTAAGCCTCGCGTTTGTATTATTTCAAGGGTAACCGAACTGGTTTTTATCATAATCATCATCACCATCATCACCATCATCATCATCTTCTTCACTGTCATTGTCGTTCTCCTCATGCGGGGATTGGGGTCCTCGGTAAGGGCTGAAGGACAAGAGGGGAATGCGTTTCGATGGACAAACTATAGGACACAGTAATAACGCTTATTTACCATAGGCCGTGGAATGGTTACAATAGCGAACGGTTCCCGGGAAAATACCAAAACGGATATAGCGACTAGCTGACGACCGTGATAACGGAAGTCTATCTGGGAATATTATAGTTTTAATATTATATTATATTATTATTTTTTTTTTTTTAATATTATAGTTTGAACGAAGAGAAATGTTTAAGATTTTTACCATGCCCGTGACGTATATTTCACAACGTTTAAGTACTTTTGGAATTTGACTTACAAAAATTGTAACACGATTTTCACTATACAGCTGTTGTAGGCGAAGTTTGGTTATCTATGTGCTTTTGACCGCCGCGTCGTGTGGTCAACAACCTGTCGAGGCGAGGAATGTTTAATCGTAATTTTTTTGTTAAGAAAACTAAAACGAGGAACGTTCTACTTCTACACAATTACACCTCATACCTACAACAATAATGTAGCATAACACTACAAAAACTACAACCACAGTTTTTCGACTTCGAAGACATATTTTCAATAATTTGTGTTCTTATTCTATAATATATATTATTCTGTGTATCTATTACAGGTTACATCCTATGTATAATACTAAATTAATAAAGATTTATTAAAAAAATATTTTTACTAAATGTTTTTAGTGCTTTTCTACAATTTGTTTGCCGTCTGCGTGTACTGCATTCACGTTTGTTTTACCACCTATTATCTACGTATATATATAGTTAAATCTTGTTATATAGTGATTAGTTTCGAATTACTAAAATTACACGGATGTGTTGAATAATCGTATAGGTATGTGCTGGACCTAGCCGATTAAGAAAATAAATACATACACATAAACATAACGTGATTGGAGTGGAGATGTGTTTTTTATTTCCGGAAATTATCACACGCGCCGACTGCAATATAATATTATAATGGATTTTCACCGTCGACGTTATTTCCAATTTCCATCACACGTATATTATATGATAATTACCTACTCGTACCTCGCGTGACGTCGGTCGAATCAAATAGAAACCGTGTTGTTTTATTATACACAATATATAATGTTGGTAATATTATTAATAATACAATACATACAAATCTATATCCTTTAATAGGTAACATTATGAAGTTAAAAAATGTGTATGTTTGTACGTGCTAATCTTAGAAACTAGGTACCGGATCCATTTCAATAAATGTTATATTATATTCATTGAAACTTGAGGGATGTTTTTAGTTTTTTTTTTTTGCAACCCTTTTGCCGTAGCTTACATATGAACGTTTTGGCTCATCAAATATTTTTTTGTTTATATATATATAATTGCCATTAGTTACAGAAATTAAATTAAAAAAAAATTTGGTATAAGATTTTTTTGAAATAAAGTAAAGTAATATTTTATTTATTTATTGTTATTCAAATGTTCAACAAGACAACGTCCTTATGTTTTCATCTTATATAGACTCAAAAACTATTAAACCGATTTTGAAGAAAGTTTTGGAGATTATTTTAAAAGATATAACAGAACAGTTTAGAGAATAGTTTGTTTATGGTAAAAAATAGATCATGTGATATATCCAATTTGCCATGAATGGATTTCCCATCTCAGTCGAATTAATTCACAAAGTAAGATACACCGATAAAGCACTGTATGTTTGCTGATTTTTTTCCGGGCGAAGTCGGGCTACACAGCTATTGCAATATAAGGTCAGACACTAATACCTACACTATATGTACTGAGACATGTGGACGCCCATCAGGACTCGGGGGTTACTTTCTTGTGGTGAGGGAGAAACCAAACCGGTGATTTAATTTTTGTTTGTTTTTTTGAACAATTTTTACAAGTTACAAATATTATTCAAAATGTTGAAATTGTGTAAATATACAAATTTTAAATGTCTTTAAAGCAGTTCTGAATTTCCACCGGGGCATCTGCAATGGTTCATAACGAGTGGCTATGATAGTGACTATAAGGTGCAATGAATTTAGATGGCACTAGTTGCATTCCACGGTAAAAATTTCTTCTGAATTGCTGCCAGAGTTTTTTTGAGGTACATACGAATTGCTTTCCCATTTTTTTTAACGTAAGCACATACTAATTTAAAAATTTTGAAGTATAATAAAATTTTAAATTATAAACTTAATTTTCTTTCCCATTTTTGTACAGACTTAGAACTGGCTGTAACATCAGTAGTCAGTATTACAGGTAGATTAAAAATGATGTCGTATTTTTTTTTAAATTAAATTATAGTACTGTTTTACATGATATGATATTTTTTTAGATTAATAATGTTATTTTGATTTTATTTAAAATGTCTATTGTATTAAATATTATTAATGGAATATATAGCACTGGTAAAAACTTGTATGATATTATTTTTATAAATTCAAGTTTGTCAATTTGGTTTTCTTCTAACTGTTTCTTAGTATTTCTAATAAATGTTTCTTTTTATATTTTATTTGGTCTGGAATTATTTGTGCGAGTACTTCTTAGTTTTATATAAATTTCTTTATTTATATTTTCCAGAACGCCGATGAACACAAAAATATTACTATTAAGGTATGAATGTATGATAGATGTGAACATATGGTAAATATTAACTGGACCGCAATTCAGATTAGACCTTTTTTCGCAGTTACCTTTGAGACGCAACTAGTATGCAGCCATAAATATCTATCAATAAAAATCAGTTGTCCAGTCAATCAATTGTTATATAAAATTCGTACGATTTATTATACATGGCGTATGTATTTTGTATGCTTCATAATTTATTATAAACAAATTGCCGTTCTAGACGCCGCGTATCTAACTGCAGTTAACACTCGGTAATTGACTCCCATTAAAAACCATCATTTGTGCATGGAAAGTTTTTATACAGTGACAACGACCTTAAATTGTACATACACATACGCTATATTTGTATACAGTACGATGGCACGATATAAAATATTGCGACTGCAATGCCGTGCAGGTAGGCTGCAGCTGTTAGGACTTAAAGGAAACACGCCGCATAAATATTGGAACGATTTTTTTAGCGTTGGCGTGACGGAATATTTAATATTTATACAATTTAAAATGCAGGACGACAAGTGATAAATCATTATTATTATGGCGCTCGTTCAGGTCTCCCGCCCTTACTGATCAAAAACGAATTGCCTAATATCATAAATTATTTTAATTTAAGGTCGCTTGAATCTTATATGCATGTAGTATTGTTATTTAATTACGTATAGTTGTCGACGTTTTCCGCATGAATGTATACGTCGTGTTTTTAATTTTTATTCGTCGTCTCAGACAGTGTACAACGTTCTTATATGCCGTTCGCTCGTTCGCTTCCGTTTTTTAGCATACACATTTTAGGAAACACTACACCTATGATGTTTACAACTTAACATAATACAATATTATTTATTTATATATTATATTAAAAAAATAAATTATTATTTAACAACAATTTAGGTACTGTTTTAATTATTTTAATTTTATAATAATAATTTAAACAATGTTTTGACAAGAACTCGAAACAAATATAAACTATTTTAATATTATTTTATGAAATTTAATAAAAATACTGTAGACATATTTGTTAAGAAATCATAATATTTATAAAATTATACGTTTGTAAAAATATAATCTCCAAAAAAACATGTTATAATTATAACAAAGTGGAAGACATTATATTATTTTTAAATATATGATAATTATTATTATAAGCTTAATATACTAAACGATAATGTGTGTGACTAAAATGAACAATAATTCGTTTTTTGTTTTAGGTAAATGGAATATAATTTAGTTATGCCGCAATGATGCATGGCGAATGATGAAAAAAATGTCATCGCAATATTCACATCAAAAAAAATAGACTAAAATCGAGAAAAAAATGTATTCATTGTGATTTTTTCCTAAAAAATCGAACATTTGCCAACGTGCGTACAATAATCGTTTATTAAGGTGGTGTTTAGTGGTTATGGTTTAAGGGACAGAATTTAGGTAATTTTTAATCTCGTCGTTACTACCGTAATCTTTGTGTTAGTCGTAAAGGTTATTAGTGTGTGTGTAGTTCAATATGCAAGCAGACGTGTCGACTATGTTCTATTGTACACGTACGCGCATGAACAAGTCAATTAAAGCACTCGAAAATATTTTTGTACTTACGCGACAATGAATAATGCCAATTTAATCTGGCAAAAAAAAAATACATAACTCTTGTAGTCCAATTTTAAATTTTGAAAAATAATTTGAATTCGATAGCCTTTTTCTATGTTCTGTAGGAATATATTTTTGACATTTTAGATAGTTTTTGTAGCGTGGCTTCAAATTAATTTACTTAATTTTTTAAAATAAGCATGCACTTTAAAGTGCCAATGAAATAAAAAATGAAAATTGTTTTCCTAAAAAGCATAGAAAAAGGGCTAACAAATACAAATTGATTTTCCAAAATTAAAATTAGATTACTAGAAGTATGTTTATTTTTCGTCAACTTAATGGTCTAAATGAATGAAAAATCCAATCGCTTGGAATCCTCTTAATACTAGTATTCGGTCAATAGTAATGCAGACTACAGTAATATATTAATCTTTATAAATATAGCTTTCATTAGTAGCTATTATAATTTATATTTATATAATAATATGTATTGAACATTAAAAAGAATGTTTATAAAACCTACTAACATTAATCAATAAGTTTTTGTTCTTGTTGTATCAATATGTATGCATATTAACTATACTTAATATGCAGTTATGTTTTTCTCTTGATTTATAGAATTAAGCATTAGAAGGCTTAGAAAATCATAAATTATTGAGTTGTATGTATATTTTACAGAAATATTTCAACAAATGTATAATAATATAATGTCTATACCTAGTTGGGCAATTTAGTTATTTTCGGAGACAAATTGATTTTTTAAATAACAATTAATACAAAAACTTGTAGACCAAAAATGGTGTAATTTGACTAAGGTCTACAAATACGATTATTGTTTTTTTTTTTGTTCATACTGTATTATTGTTAGAATAATAATATACAATATTCGATGTAAGTATACATATTATACTATATATACTTAATTATACAGTACGCCATATTATATAGTATTTTGTACATACATTATGCATTTATATTTGTGTCTACGAATTATTAAGCACCGTCAAAAAATGAAATCGAATTCGAGATAGTTTGTATATATAAAATAGGTATCATCTACGTAGTATATAAGATAAAATGGTTTTTTTAGGTAGGTACCTATACAACTATAAAAGTGTCTGGTAATAAAATTAATTAAACAGGATTTTATAAAAATAAAACAGCATTACGTTGGTATAATCATATTATATTTCATGACAATAAAACAGTCTATATATGTATGAGATATCAAATATAACGAATAAAATTTAAATGTTTATTTAAATGTTAATTTTTCAGATTTATATAGTAGTTTTAATATTATGTAAAATATTCATTGATTGCCTTTTTAGCATATTTAATACATTTATAAGTCTTTTACGTTTAATAATACCATTATACGCTGTACATTTTCTTTTGTAAATGTTATATATAGTTTATTTCACTTGTATTCAATATAATTTAAAGTTAAAGTGGATATAATAATAATAACAATAACAATAACAAATAATAACCTATATAATAAGAGATCAAACGCAGGCTCGCCGACATAATGCTTTTATTATGATACGTCATTTTGAACTTACAAGTCTACGAAGAAAGAAATCTACATGATAAGACCATCATTTTGATACTATGCACATGGTTGTTAAATAAATATTAGAATATAATAAAAAATTATGTGCATATTTCAATTTATTATAATATATATTATATAACGTGTATCAATAGTTTAATTATAACGAAGTTTTGAAGTATTTCTATGTCAAATGTATAAATTTCACGACCAATACCACATAATGCATTTTGGATACAAATATACAACTAATTTTATTCACTAACATAAGTTTAACGGAAAGATTTGCTCGATTCAAGTTGTACCTACTTAGTAATGTAACATCTAAACAAAAAGAGTTTAAATCTTAAAGAACATATACCTAACCAAACGCATTTATGCAGCCATATTATATATTTTACCTTAACATCGAGTTTATTTTTTATATTGGTTCCTAATTAAATTTAAGATTAATATTAAAAAAAAAATAAATATATTCTTACCTGTAGATTACCAAATATAATAATATAATATACTAAAGCATACATTTTCATTAAATATAAATAGCGGTATTGCACAAATTTATTATTTACCATCAACAATTATATGAAAAATTAAAACTAACTACGATGCATTGGTGTGTCAATAATCAATTTTCATCGTACCAATGCATATTTTATACTGTTATATTATATTATTATGTAGGTATATATTTAAATATTACGTGCTTATAATAATTCCGATTTACGTAACTTAAACACTTAATATCATATACCTTTTAATTATTAATTTTGTTTTTCTAACATATTAACATGCAGACTATTATATAAAAAACTGTATAATCCGTTAAAATTAAAAACAAAAAAAATTGTCTGAAAAATAATGGTTCCGTACACTATTAATAGTTTTTTTTCTATGGTAATAATATAATATACCTACTATCATAGATTTTCGTAATTATTGATTTCTGTGTGTCAATTTAGTATAGATAATCTAGAGTGGAAATTGCCAATTAGTCAAATGCTTACAAGCAGAACAAATAAAATCGCCACTGAATTTACCTGTATTACATCGTATGTGTCACAAGTCTAGTGTACCTATCTATTGTATTTAAATTAGTATAATTAACGTTTTTATAGTATCTTTGAATAATGGTCGAAAAGCCATAACATACGAATCTCCAAAGGTCCTACCGATAATAGCTATTCAAAAATCTTAAGAGATAGGAAAACGATTAATCTTATCGTGTGTGAAGTATATGCTTTACACGTGTATAGCTTGTGGTCGGATTTGGTAACTCGAAGTTGAAGGGACTGGCCAAAAAGTTCAAGTTATCCAAGGATTCGAGTTAAATAAATAAGATCTTTTAAATAGGAAATCACAAGGCTATTAGAATAGGAGAAAAAGTTCGAGGTACCGACAATTTTTAGTTAAAAATATTCGAACGTATATATATATATATTATAGGAAGTATTCGATGAACATTTATCGATAAAATCCTGTACGGCTGGCAACGAAATTGTCCCGTGGGCAGCCAATTCAAAAGAATAAGAAGTATCTTCAGAAAGCATTATAAGTCATAAGTGTATCATAATATTATTTAGATTTATTGGTACAGCTGCACCACTGAACAGTCTGACTTCTGTGTGATTAATTCATGCAGGAACAACAAATAAAATCACATCTGTAGCCATTTCCCGCCAAAAACCTTAAACCTCATTTAGACCATTTTCCTTCACTATGAAGTTGTTACCCTCTTATTAATTTGAGTGGATACCTATCATTTCCTGGCCAAAAATATTATGTTTTATATCTTTATGTGCAGATAAACATCAAATATGAAATATATTTAAATTAAAGATCATTGCAATAAATTCTACTCTACCTAATAAGATATTAATTTTTTATGATAATTTAAAAAAAAAATAATAATTCAAAGTTAAAAGTAGAATATACATATTGTCGACAATTTTTCAATTATCCGAATGTTATTAACATTAGGAGTGTTGTAGATAAGATTACATATCAAATAATTAATATCGTCATTTCATATACTAAATAAATAATTTTAATATTTAAAAAATAATATAAGGTATAGAGTAAAATAACGTGCAATGGAGGAAAATAAAGAGCACATTTTTTTTTGTGGAGAAGGAAAACTGTATCTTATTTTTGAAGGAAAATAGACACACCCGAATACATTAAAATATATTTTATTGACCATAACTTGTACCATCGCATACTCGAATAGTCGTGTTATCATTGTCGCGGAAGTCCGCTGTCCCGCGGCGAACGATATATACCTAGTGATCAGTATAACGTGTGATACATAAATAAATATTATTTATATATTTTTAATCTTATTGGAAAGTTCGAATATTGTACTAAAAAATCGTTTTGTTTTTACGTGTCTCCGATTGTGTGCGCAGACGAGAGCACACGAAAAAAACGGTGGGCAGTGATGGATGTGGAGGGGGTGAGTAGGAAACGTCGGGTATTATAATAATATAACATAGTGTAGGCAGGGCAGGCACACACCGACTGCGGTACAATAATATACTCAAAGTATAATAATAGAATAATGACGATAATAATAAACCTCGAGCAAGCGGGTGCCGCCCTGCAATCAGCAGGAGCCGAAGTTCGTATACCGAAGCAGGTGCGCGCGCACGACGTATATAATATACATAATAATAATATAATATTATGTCGTCGGTGCGTAGTAAAAACAGAGACTTATATTATACATTATTATTATTATTAGTATTATATTATATATTTAAAGACAGATCGGCGGCGTCGGCGTCGGCGGCGGCTCACAAAGGCGCGGGATCAGGGTGGCGGCGGCGGCGGCGGCGGCTGTGGCGGCACACATCAAAACCTGTTGGCTCGTGGCTAACCCCCCAGCCTGCCGCCGCGCCGTTCTTTGAGGAGCTTTGCCGATCACCGGACGCCGCCGTAAAAAATAATAATAATAATATGTAATATAATATATAATAATGCACGTCGTAATAATATGGTGGGAAAAATATAATAAACGTCTTAATACGGTCCATATTATTATATAATATATAACAATAATTGTATCATAATCGGTATTTGGTATAAAATAATAATTTATAATCTTGACGCCATATATACAACGTATTACTTTGTATAACACTATCCGCAGCAGAACTTAGGACGGATTTGTGAATTTTGAAACTGTGAGACACGCTCCCTTAGATAATAATAATATAGTTTACACCGCGCTCCAGTTATTTACGCAATTTAAACTATTATAATATTATAATTTATAATGCATTTTAATAATTAAAATATTGGTAAATAAATTTAATTATTTATTTATTTAGTTATTTAAACTGTTCTGTGTTTTCTTAAGATAATACATTTTAGAAACAAAAAAAAATGTCTATATAATGCAACAGATGAAAACAAATATCAGCTAGATGTATATAATATCATATAGTTTACCATTTTAGTTTTAAATATATATGATTTCATTACAATATTATTATTATATTGCAGCTACTATTGCATTTGTTCAACTTGACATTTAACTTACAAGTTTTACAAAGACATAGTAATTTCATCACATTTTAATATTTGCGTATATAGGTGGTAACTAACAAGTTATGCCTTGACAAAACCAGATGCTATTATATGGCGTATTATAAGGAAAATAAATATAAATTTAAAAATGTATCTTGAATATTTATCCTTCGAATACAAATCTAAGAATTATTAATATTTTAAATTCACAGGCGCATTAAAATATTTCGAGATATTTACATTAATAGTTTATTACATTCTTAAATCGTTCGCGTATTGATATTCAGTTCAATACTAAACGTGTGAATACTAAATCACGAGTTATAACTTTAGATTAAAGTAAGTTAAAACTCTTCGCAAAAGTTAACCCCCCCCCCCGGTATCACTGGTAAATCGTTCTAAACGTAAAGCGATCTACATATAGTGCTTAGACACAGAAAGTTGACACCAAACAATTTAAATACCTAGTTTCAATTTTTTATTGAAATAAAGACGTCGTTTACCCTATAAACGTTTAAAAACACACATTCCATAGCCGCTTACCTTCAATAAAAACGAAAATACAGAAATAATACACTTTCACACAATAACATCGACTCAATTCGTAGTCCATCAAGACAAAGTCCAGAAGTCAGTAGAGGAGAGTGATCGAGAGGTCGTTATTCGCTAAATACAAAAAGAAGTCATTTTCACCAGAAGAAACGTGAATGACACGGGCGTTTAAATCGTCAAACTACGGTCACATCCGCCGTATACAATAATAATGTGACATTAATATTAATAATAATCTAACTCGACTGCAGTGGCACAGTATTCAGTGGCGAGAAAACATATCTACCGTTATAATGTGTATAATAATTATCGTCAAAATATTATATTAGGTATACAGTGAAACCTCCCCTAACTCACACTTCTAAATATCGGACGTTTTTTTGGGAACAAACTGCAGAACCCCCTGAATAGTGGAGATCTCTGAATAATGGACAGTATTTCAGCAACCGAGTGTTTCGGCACTTATAGATTTCGGTGTATTGTATTATATAAGTTATGTTATCGAGTACGGTAACGAAACGAATGTTATAAAACTAGATTTTTCAAAGTTTCTAACATATTAAATATAATGTATTGTTATAATTCATGTATATTGCACGTTATATGCGTACCTGTGTATATGCCCTCCGTGTCTTCGCACTTCCACACGGTTATGCCCACGTCCACGTAGAACATGAACACGGGGTGGCCGAACTTGTAGGCAGGGAACGGGTCGAGCACAAGGAACGCGTCGTGCGGCTTTCCCGTGAGTTGCGCGTCGTTATCCAGGAGCACGGCGACCACGGTCTCGTTGCGGGGCAGCAGTCCGCCGAAGTACAGGCGCACGTCCTTGGCTGACATGTCGGAAAGCTCGTGACACTTCGCCGGATCGTATGTTTCGTAACAGTTGTGCGCTATTAGTCGGTTGAACGCCAGGTCGGCCAGTTCGTACACGACGTCCGCCCTGAGAGCGGCGGCGGCAGCAGAGATGGCAGTTTCAGTGGTTGTAGATATGCCAGGGGTAGAGGTGGAATCGTCCGAGGCGGAATCGTCCGAGACGGAATCGTCCAAATCGGACGCGGAGGCGGAATCGGCGGCCCAGACCAACAGCAGCACGGCCAATGCGGCGGCCGCGTAACGTCCAAGTCGCACCGACTTAGACATCATGAGGACGGTGTTGATGTTATGTGAGCGATCTATTCGTGTGCCAGACGAAACGTTATTGAAACCGCGACGAGTCGGTGGCGGAGATCTGTTGAGCTCGGAAGGAAATACTCGGGTGGGTGAAGATGGCGGTGGTGTTACGATGTGGGTGTGCACAACTGTAGCGGTCGGTCGTAACGGTTCGCGTGGCGGTATGCTTATGCGTTATGCGGCGGGACGGCGACGTTTTCTGGCCTGCCAAGGGCGGTGCGCGCGCGCTCTCCGTCCGCTTTGAGGAGGTGGTGGTGGGAGGCGAAACGTCAAGAGTTATAATACACATTATATATACTATATTATTATTATTATTATCATCGCCGTACGCCGCGTGCGTTACCCAACCCCCACCGTAGTCGCGGTATATATACCACCCCGATTCGACCGCGGACCCCTGTCGTCGTCGTCGTCGTCGTCGTCGTCGTGCGTGCGTGCCCGTGTATGTGTTTACATGTATGCGTGTGTGAGTGTGCGCTCGCGTCCGTACAGAGGCGGAGTTTCGGCGAGAGATCAAAGGAGCTCGCCGCCAACTCGTTAGTGGGGCACACACACACACACACATCATCCGAGTATATATAATATTATACCTGTGTGTGTGTGTGTGTGTGTGTGTGTGTGTGTGTGTGTGTACGTTCAGAAGTAAATCTGGATAGAGACCGATTTCTAATTTCCTCTCTCACTCTCTTTCTCTAATTCTGACACATCCGTCTCTGTCTCTCGGGCCTAATATATTATATTATTATATTATATAGGTACGCTCTATACGGCGTCGTGTGATGTTCCGTGTAGAGTATGTACAACGCGTATCTGTGTGCGTACTGCTGTTGTACCTACATAAGTCCGTCTCGTTCTATCGCTATTCATCAACAAACGCCGCCAAAAAGACGAGCGCACACCACAATAATATATAATGTATATAAAATATATAATACCTACGTACCTTTTTTTCTTTTTTTTTTCTTCACTCCACCGTTCTAATCTCTTTTGAGCCGAGCCGCACTTGCACGGTCGTATAATGTTTTTGACGCCCGGGATGATGAAGAAATATATCCGATTTATCCGTCACGCGTGGCAATGGGGTTTTGAACGTCCCGCCACCGCGGCGACCATATAGGCCGTACTATTTCATAACGAACCCCTTTTTCTGGAAATTAATAAACATAATAGTATAATATTATACAATATACGTGCGCCGTCGAAAACACAATACCATTACCACGAATAATATATCATACCGCAGGTACAAAGCGGTAACCTATGTGTGTAGTGCTTACCTACATATAGGTACTGTATGCATCATGCATGTCAGCCGTAGTTTATTACGACCGATGATATCCTTGTCAGAGTTTTTTTTTGTGTATATAGGCGGAATACTCCTCTTTGAAACTTTTCCGACGGTTTGTCGGGTAAGTCGACGTCATTTATAAAATATTAATATATTATATCAACAGAATTTACTGATCATTTTCATTGAGCGCATTACCGCGTAATAGTTCTATAAATGTATAACATATAGGTGTAATATTATATATATATATAGTACAGTACCTATATACTAAATATTATACAATCAATGCTAATACCTAACACGTTTTCGCGGTCCGTTAATAAGCCGTAAAGCGACTAGACGCATTTCAGTAGAACGCTGCATATATATGGTTAAGTAAGTACTAGGTATATAATTTATATGTATCAACGTTCGAATTATGCGTATCGCTGAAACATAATATATTGTAGGTCCATAAAAAGTTTGTAAAATTTGTTTTGCGTGTATTCTTTAATATATTATTTTATTATATATTTCTATTGAGGTATATTAAAGTGTACATAGAGTGATTAAAAATTTATGTTACAGCTATTTTATCACATAAATATTTAAAATACAGAAAAATGTATAATACGAAAGATTTTTGATTTAGTATTTCTAAAATGATTTGTATATTTTATAATTTTTTACAATATATTAGAAGGGCTTTGGAGGTCAACTTTAGAAACTCAAATGGGAACCTAAACTTTTTTGCAAACATAATATAAAGACATTTTTTTTTAAAAAAATGTACGAAATGTACGAATCATTTTATATATTTCTAAACCAAAACACTTTCGTAACATTTTTCTCTATTTTAAATCGATAAGTGGCCGGGGCATAAATATTAAATTGCCCTGCATATTATAAACAATTCGCATTTTCCTATCACCATTAACTTGTAAATATGATTATTATTTTTTTTATGAATATCTTTTGTAGGTGTTAAATTCACCGGTTTGAGATTCTATGCAAATCGCCAGGAATCAAGATAGATCTTTTATTGGTTTTAAGCTTTTATCATTGTCATTATGTAAGTTTATTGTTATACTCTAGTATATAATACTATAATACTATATTCCTCTATCGCTTTACTGGGTTTAGAGAGTAAACCCGTTTATAAGTTACAGTCGATTAAACTAACGAGTTCAAGACGATAAATCACAAATAGTGGTTTAACAATTAATGTAAATATCAACCTATATCACCTAGTACAGAATATGTAGTATCAAATTGATCAAGTCATATGTATAACTGTTTAAGATACGTGGTGAATATTGATATATAATTTGTCTAAGGGTGAATTTAGGTTTTTCACAAAGGGAGGGGGTATGGAAAAATGATTTTTGGTGATCCACTTTACTCAATAATAAAAAACGTCATTAATATTAGTTAAGAACATTGAATGTGATTGTTTTTGTAAAATGCGATATGCGTTAAAAAAAAAATTTTAACATAATATTTATATATTATGTTTTTGGGCGGGACACAATATTTTTTTTCTGACCGTTACAGTAAAATATATTATATAATAATGTTGCTACGGCAATCAAACAATAACTATAATTATATCGTTATCGGCGCAATTGAATTTGCTCCCAAATACAGGTAGTCAATATTTTAGCCTCAATAAGTACCTTTGAATTGGCTCCCTATCGTTTTTTTTTTTTAAATATATTGGTTACCAAAATACTGTAATAATTTAAAGTTAGACGTTATTTCATAGAATAGTATACGTCAGCCACACTTAAGAAACTAAATAAATTTAGTATGATTCTTAATTTTAATACATAGTTTATGGTATCACATTCGTATATTTTACACCGTTACATTGAAGGTTATATATCTATTTTAGATCATTTAGTAAATATACGAGTAAATACAAAGATCCCATAAGAGTGGAGAAAAAATAAAAATTAAACAATAATTAAAAAATTAAAATACAGACAATATTAAACTTGAGCGTGTCGTTTTTATTTTTATTAATAAATTGAATAAAAATATTATATTAAACTATTTTTAGATGTAAAAGTAGATGCAAATAATATCAGAACTCCTGGTTAAATAATAATATGTTACAGTTTAGGGAGCCAATTCAAATATACATTTTACAAGAGCCAATTCAATGGTAGGCATCATTATTATAAAATATATCAATTAATCGTTATTTGATTATATTTTCTCAACGATTTCGCCTTACAATAAACCTTTAAGGTGGGAAAGGGGGCAGTTACAAGTATAATAATTTATGCTATATAAATATACATATTTATTTTTTTTTGGTATATATATATACCTTTTTTGTGTGATCTTAACCTTAAGACATAGTAGTGTAGAATTTAGGAACACATTTCACTATTTCATATAGCCAAAAAAAAACCAACAATTTAAAATTCTATTAAACATTTTTTTCGTATTTTTATTTAGGACGCTAATAGTAAACAATGGTACAAGAGCTATGAAAAATAAGTCAAAGAGGGATTCATTCCCAAATACCACATTTTCTATAAACACAGCGTAGAATTTACTTAGAGTTCACTTGACGCGTTACATTTTTTGATCAAAAAATTGACTGAAATAAGTTTACAGATTGAAATGGTAAAGGGTAATCTTCGTGCGTTACCCTGGCACCATAACAAAGAATATTTTTTTCGAAATATATTCCACGCTTTAGTAACCAAATCGTAACCATTCGTAACCATAAATTTGGAATTCGTAGCCTAAATCCATTACCACAAAAACCGTTTTCCAGAAATGGGTCCTGGTATAACGTTACGCCACCTTGAAATAATTAACTTAAAAATTTCAAATCTCTTTTAGGGGAGAGTAACCAACTAGTCACTATTCGTAATCAACAAATTTGGAATTATTTTAATAGTTATCCAAAAATATTTCAAATAAATAAAATCAAAAAATTATGTCTTAACAAAAAAAATTACTTTCCCTCTCAATGTTTAAATTACAAATATATTTGTTGACATCATTTTGCTTTTATTTAGATAGAAAACTGAGTTTTTTTTTTTTTAAAAAGCCATATATATATATATGAAATATAAACGCCATAGATATATAAAATATAAAAACCATAGATATATCAATATAAAAAGCCATAGATATATAAAATATAAACGCCATAGATATATTAATATAAACGACATAGATATATAAAAATATAAACGCCATAGATATACAAAATATAATCGCCAAAGATATATAAAATGCCATAGATATATAAATATAAAAAGCCATAGATATATTAAATATAAACGGTATAGATAAAAAAATATTAAGAGAATTGACATATAAATAGAATATTCTATAATTATAATTATTTATTTAAACGACAGAGGTCATATGTAACATAATAATAGTAAAAATATGTGTAACATTATGGTCAATATATTATTATTTAAAAGGATATCAATTAATGAAAGAAAAATACATATATCTGCAGGCAATTGCGTTTCAAGTAAAAAAAAAATTTATAAGTTATTTAAATGAAAAAAAAAATTGAAGGGGGACACGGGCGCCCGCAGGCTTATTCGTTTTATGGAGCAAAAAAAAAAAATTTAAAAAAATTTTACAGGTATTAAAGAACAAAGAAGACTGCAGTCTAATTTTTTGATTCTTAAAACCAAATAATTAAAAAAAAAAATTATACTAGTTATTGGTTATTTATAGACATCACAAATGCAAAACATTTTAACAAATTTAATAGGATTTCAATTTTTATGGAAATTAAAAAATGAAAGAAAAATACATATATCTGCAGGCAATTGCGTTTCAAGTAAAAAAAAAATTTATAAGTTA
>JACXSJ010003979.1:0-17150 GCA_014851325.1 Pentalonia nigronervosa
GACATGTCAATTAAATAACAATATTTCATGGTCCAATGAACTTTTTTTTCTTCTAACATAATTTAAATATTCCTTACAATGCCCTAAATGAGAATACACTAATAATAAAATTATAATTAATGTTAAGTTGTACTTACTCAAATAAAGTATTTGAAAAATCGTAGTGTTCACACATTTTAAAATATTTTCACATTTAACACGTCACTATAAACCAAAATGTTAAACGTATTTGACATTATATTACATCAAAATAAAGTGTAAACAACGTACTATCTGTGAGCGCAATTGTCGATAAAATGTAAAGAATAGGTATTCCACAAACGCGTGCTAAAAATAGCAATACAAGTGTAACCATATGAGGACGCTCGGCGTTGATAGGTTAATTTTGTATTCTATAGTCTTATATCTATATAATAAAAACATTTTTTTTTATATTTATAAATGTATACGAAAAAAAAAATTGGTTTTGGTAAATAAGACAGCCCACATGTGGCTCGCGAGCCTCAAATTGGCCACCCCTGATATAATGTATAAGTATATACTTATACTAATATTAGTCATAAAATTAAAAATATGACAACTACTATAGAATTAGGAATACAAAATACATATAAAGGGAATACTTATTAATTATTATAATCAATAATGCGCGTGGTTCAACTTCATTATGGTATATTTTACATCATCTATACTTCTGAATAACAATTAAATAAAATGTAAATTTATACTTATAAATAAAATAATCATCTACAGAGCATACCTAATACCTATATTATTATGATAACGATTAAACTACTTATTTGTAATTTTTCCTCCTTAAAAAATACACTTGTAAACACATTCATCTAAATATCTATTGTACCTACAATTTATGAGAATTTACATTAATGAGATAATATTATACCATAGCCTATGGTAGCTCGAACGAAGGCCACAGACATCAGAACATTTAATAGACTGCAGAAATACCTACATAAAATGACGTTCACAACAAAACCATGTTATATGATGTTCCATAAAAAAATTAAAAATTAAAATGGGAGGATATTATGGCAACTTTTTAAAAAATAATTTATTAATAAAATAAATTAATATATTCTAAATTCATATCCCATAAACGGATTATTTTATTTTTTGTAGTATTTTGTTTAATATTTAAATTTATATTATTTGCAATTTGTTTTTATAACCTATTATAGAAAAAGTGGCCTCGACTACAATGGTCATTGGATGAAATTGAGATGTTGGATCTTAAATTTTTAAATGATTTTAGATAAATAATAATTACAAAATAAAAAGATTTACAATTGTTTTTTTTTTCCAAACAGTTTAATACAGTTTGGTGATAAGAATAACATTGGTACATTTTATAGCGTTTTGGAGATTATGTATTATTATTAATTATAAAACAATTTCAATTTGAAACAGTGATAGCAACTGATAACCGTAAATTGGGTTACATAGTATGCCTATTGGGTTTGCATCATAATAAATAATAAATAATAATGCTGTAACACATTGCTGTTGTATTTAATACATATTTCTTGTTTGTTCAAATTTATCGGTTTTATGGTAATTAATAATTATCTTATCTATTTTTTAATGATGAGTGGTTATAACATTTAACCGTTAATAATCAACTATAATAAATAGAAGGCATATAATATTATATCCTGTTTATATTTTATAATTCATATCTGTGTATAATATACAAATCTTAATTGGCTATTAACATGATTCTGAGCAAAGGAAGGAATTCCCATATTATTGATTTAGTGTTTTAGTTTTTTTTTTTATTTCATTTATAATTTTTTTTTTTTGTGTCTATCATTAGTGATGGGCCTAATAACTATAAATAATAAAAAGAAGCTGTCAGTTAGAACAATTTATAAAAAAGTATAAATACTTACATAAAAAAAAATCGCGAAATTTGTTTTGTTGTATATGTACCTATATATAAAATTAGATGTCAAGTATACCTTATCATTGAGCAAGTCACTGTAATGGATGTGTTAAATTTGAATTTAATGATAAATTATTGCGTACAAAAAACGATTATGAGCTGAGACTTAAGATAGATAGGTCTGTCAGTCTATATCATTAAGCATATTCTATCATATATTTATAATGTTATTAGTAATTTATTTATTGACTATTAACGATACAGTAGGTTGAATTAATTTTTACCGAAAATATCGTATATGTTTAAATAGTATATATTTAATATTTATATAATCATATATTATTGTTATTAATGTTTAACTCAATGGGAGTGTAGGACATATATTCTGCAGACTATAATGACGTAGAATCATAGTTTATGCGGGCATCGGGCGTATACATACATAGGAAATAGCTTAATATTTATTTAAAAATTTGTATTTTTGAAAATGTTATAGTGTATGTACTCTGTTCAGCGAGAGAGCAAGCTTATCCTATGGTAGGGTGTTGCGTGAAGAACATATTTTCATCAGTCATTGCGCGTTCTCTCACTGAACAAAGTATAGTAGTATATGCATAATAGCTTCAAATACCCAAGAATGATATTTTTGAATTACAACAAAAGACCTAAATTCATTGTTTTTTGTTTAAATATCCAAATTTGTTAAAATGTAATATTCTAAAGTCTATATAAATATTTTTTTAGATATTATGGTTCAAGTAAAACTTTTTAACTAAAATTATTTGTAAATGTTCGTGTTTTTAACAAGTTTTGTCAATATTTAAACTATAAACTTTAAATACTTATAAATATATTTTTTAATTTCTATAGAAACAACTGTTGTAATATAATATGCAATAATAAATGTAGGTTTTTTTATTAGACTTTTAAGGTTTTTAATTGAGCCTTAATTATTTTATTTAAACTTTAACAACAATAAAAAAAATTTGAAAATGTCAAATGCTTAAAATAGTATATAGTTTAGTCTTATTTTTTCAATTTTATCGTATATAGAAAATAATAACTCATATATTTGTGGAATATTTCAAGTTTTGTCTTCTTTAATATTTTCTGAATAATCATAAAATAATTAATATCGTTATAATATTTGTTTGAATGTCAAAATTTGAACTTTAATCGCTCATAAAAATGGTTTGTAAACTAATTACTACTTAAAATTTATATTTTATATAGTTATATACCTACCTACAAAAATTACCAAAATGAAAAATATTTATGTTCTCTTTTTATTGACTTTAAATATGTCAAGAATGCTTTTCTATTCTGACCTTTTAAAACTAACGAATTATAAATAAATGGAGATAAATTATGATACTATACATCGCATCAATGATCGATCGTATACCTAATTTTCGTATAACATCGCTCAACACGGTAAATTTACTTTTGGTAGGACGATGATGGCTCTGTTTCAATATTGAATTTCGTATCCTTGTCGATAACTATGAAAATAATATTTGTGATCTAGATGTAGCTGTTGGTTTTTTTTAATAATAATTGAATATTAAATAGGACAAATGAATAATACATATTATATTAAATGAATACCATCTGTATTTGGTAAGCGATAACCACGATAATCTGAACCCCTCCTAATGGTCAAATAATCTGAATAATACTGCTTTATCTCATCGACCTAATAATATATTAATATCTAAACATAAACATATTTATTTTACATTTATTATACGGTTATTATATAATATAATAATTTAAAAGAATTTGATAAGCTACTATACACGACTACTATATGTTTTAATGTCCAGTTAAAACGCATTAAAAACAAATTAGTTTTTTTATAACTTTTAATTGTAGATACCACAGTATGCGTTTCGGCGTGTCCGGTTGATTCCGCCGGACCACCACATGATTTTTTACATGATTAGTTGTATGACTACGTCTTTCCACTCTGTTCACGAGAAAATGTATTTTTACTTCAAATAAATAGGTATACAAAAAAAAAAAAAAACTATTATTTTAATTAATTAATTTTTATTTATTTATATGTATCATAATATTGTCCTTATATTATATACGAGTAAGTATTATAGACGTGTAATAGTATAGCTATGTGACTAGAAGAATATATATTAATTATTTTATAATAATGGATTTTTTTTTTTTTAATTTGGTAATAATTTTAATTTTGAACCTTTGTAAAAATAACAAGTTTATATTATCGAGACCATAATATACTGTGTTTATTTTTATATAAATATGTCATTTATGAGCAGTGGTGTAGTCAGAATTTATTCATGTTGGCGGTGGTGCACGGGGAGAGGGATTAGTGATGCATTCATAAAGTATATATTGTGTAGGTATGTATATTGTTTCAGTTTAGTAGAATGATACATTTCGCGTTTTTAAATTTAATATTGTTTACCACAAAGACGAAACTGGGTTGACTGATTCGTTTTCAACCTTATGTGGCTTATGATATAATATTTCGCTGACTATAGAATATTATGAAAAAATCTATATTATTAATAATTAATAACTATCAAACATTATTCTTATTGATGCGATAATAAATTGTAATAATATTTTACGGATAACGTGTGCGTGAAGATCTTGTCAATTTTTGTTTTATGTGCTATTTTTTCATACAATAATCGTAAAATTAATTGTATATCTAGTATAGTGCATACGCTTGCTTTTTTACTATGGAACCAATAAATCGATTTAACTGAAAATTGATTAGAAATTATTTTAACAGTTTTCTAGACATACAGTGGTGATTATTTTAAAATTGACTATGGTGCTAATAATGCAGATAAACAACAAGGACGGTCTTGTATCAAACCATTCAAACTAATTTAACAGCAGCTCCTTCTGTAATAATAACATAATATAATACTATTGTACATACTATCACTGTATTACAAAAACGTAAATATCTTATAACCTAAATCAATGCCGTAGCTAGCAAATGATTTTTTTTTTTGTGGGGGAAAGGGGGTTTGAGTATAAATATGTTTTTTGACTAGCACATTTTAAAACGTTAATAAGCTCGGGAATTTTTTTTTTTTTTTGTTTTTGGAGAGGGGTTTGAACCCTAACCACCCTGGCTACAGCCTTGGCCTAAATTATTATAATATAAATAAATAAATATACAATATAGGTAGGAGTATGGACGTTGTTGGAAATTATTTATATTGTTAAATTGTTTACATTCTTTATCATGTGCTACGATAAGGCGATCAATACGTCTCAGAATTACTATACTTTTAATTTCGTACTGCATGACGCCGCGTAATAATTTCTCGAGATTTAAACCGAAAGGGACGTATTATATTGGTCGATAAGACAGACCTCAGATGGATTGTAATTTGTAAGAGACATTATAATAATAATTAATAATATACACGAAAAGTAGTGAAACTGTGTCGCTGTAAATTAATTTATATATATTATAGTTTTTATCTGTACAGTGGCATTTAGCAGCAGCTGACTTCCATGTCACGGTACGGTGCTTGCGCTGCAAATCCCATTAGGCACATTAAATAACGAGAAGGAAAACAACAACGGTCCCACTGTGTTGTACCTAACTACTTATATTTAGTGTCCGGGGGTGCGGTGTGTCTAAATTACGGAACCGTTTTTCGTTGACGAGTATATTATATACTGCCTTACTAGGCATATTATATTTGTAACAACTTAACGTCTATAATAGACGAGCGTACCACACTCGTGCGTGTGTTTGCACTAATATACTTTTTACGTTTCGTATCGCGCGATGGTCACGTTAACTGCTGTGCGGCGACGACGACGACGACGACGACGTGACATTGCACAGACGGGAAATTATAAGCCGGCTAATTACGGTCACCTGCCCGGCCGGCTCCTCTCACACCCAAACCCTGCCGTCGGTATTATATATTAGACGTTATTACGTACAAGTTGCCCGCTTGTGATATGTATAAAATATATACCATGAGTGATGTATGTGTGTACATTGCGCTTTGTTTCCGGTTCCGCTGATGCGGCTCGTCACGGTGTAAAGTCGTTAGTATATTATATTGCCCACGACGATACTGCATCGATGCTGGCAGTATAGCGACGACTATAACATATAATATTGTTGTAAACGTTACCGTGTGTGTAAGCAACGGAATGACTGCTGCAGTATTACTTATTCATTCGCCCACTGCAAGGAGTCGTCATGCCGCGTACTACAGGTCTAGTCGGGGTTGACGGGGCTAATCGGTCAAAAAGTCCGTTTTGAAAAAAGGTCGAATAAAAAGTCCGGAAGTATAAATTATTTATTCAAATATATTTTATTTATTTTCTCATTCAATATTGTATTTAATGATTATTCATTATACCTATAAAATTACAATTATTGTCAAGTGCAAATAGTAATTAACTAATTATCATTGTAGTGTGAACGATGTTTTTATTGACTAAATACATTTTAATAATATTTGTAAACTGTGGGTTTAAGGAATAGTATTCAAATATAATATTGTATAAGAAAATTAATTATATTTTTTAAATTTAAATATTGTGAATATTTTGTATTTTCGGACTTTTCGTCTGGCATTAAAAAAATTAGTCCAGATTTTTTTCAAAACGAACTTTTCGTCCGGGATTCGTTGACGGGCAAGGGGTATGTAATTTGAACGTCACTGCACAAGACTTCAAACGCACTCGGTATCGCCGCTAAGGTAAATAATTATTATATTGTAATAGAATTTTTTTTTTTACTTTTTTGATATTGGACGATTGTGTGGACGATAGTGCATACATTTTTCCAACAGTCTCATATATAATGTAAATGCGTTGCATTCAGACCGCTATTTCGTTTCCCGTTCGGCGCTGGAGTTTGGAGGGCCGAGTTGGTTTGGGCCTTTGCGCAATGGACGACCATATTTATGATATTATGATACATTGATACCCGTCGATTTGTCGTCAAAAAAAATTAAATATTTGTATTTTTGCGTCGTCGTCGATATTATATTGTTACACGTGTCGTTTGCTGGCCGCCGGTATGGCGCCAACCGTACTTAATATTATACACACTGCACGGAGTAAAGACGGGCCGACTGGTACAGGTATGGTATTAGTTTAGTATTATTAGTATACATGTATAATGCATATAAATGTACGTGTGTGTGTGTGTGTGTATTGGCCCGGCGCCGATTGTGTTAATTAAATGTCATATATATGTTGTTGCCTCGTAGACAATAATAATATTGTAATATAATTGTCGCCAGTGCAGACGGCGTATTATACACACCGCGCCCATACATTATAATGTATAACAATAACATAATATTATACTATCATACTCGGTTGGAAAGGAAACACTCAATATCTTATATTATTATATTTCGGGTCTGACCTATAGCCGTAGTTTCATTTGGTTTGTTTAATAAAACACTCTCCTGGCTCCACGTAGTCAAGTTATATATATATGTATATATTGTTTCTGATCCTATTAGTTATCATCACTTCAGGTTTTGGAATGTTTTTCCGAAATATCTCCTTGAAGGTCAGTCATATTCAATAATTGACAATAAAAACGCCATCGTGACCACTTCGGTCGTCATTTGTATGTTTTCAGACTAAGACTCATACGTCTATGCTAATTGTTAATATTATAATATTCCAGTCTTTATGAGTAGTTCACGTATGTTTTGGTTCCGGTGGTGGCACGATAAACTTATTTTCAGTTGCATTTCACTGACATGGCGCACGCAAATAGTTTGCCGGGTAGTGAGAGGACACCACAAAAGTACAAAAAGTTATTCATATTATAATCTTACAAATCTAAAATTACACAGTTTAAATAACTGTTTTTAAAGTAATATCTATTTATACTTTACACGTATATTATATAGAAAAAAAATAACATTTAATATATTTTGAAAATATTTCATTATTGCGTCCAACGGTAAAAGTAGTAAATACGTTAACATTTCTCTACTGCACAGTTATTCGACAGACCGATAATGTACTCAAATGGATGGCTATACCGCTGCCGCCTTGTAATTGGATTTATGTTGGTTTAAGTGCGTGCGCGTCAATTGTTAAATTTGTTGCCACGATATAAACAGTGTTATTATTCGTAATAAATTATAAACTATAATATATATATATATATATATATATACCATGCGGGGTTTGTATACGTTTGGCGGTGCGCACACGTGTTGAATCGCGTATAATATAATTTCGGGAATTGGCACAAAACCGCATTATTTTTTCTCAAATTTGTCGGACACCGTAATTATTGCCAACATCGATTTTCACTTTAAATCGATGTTTCATGGCTAATCCCATACACGTGTGCAATGGGCGTTTGATATATTGGTACGGCGTACGAACTATATACATACATATATATATATATATATATACTTAATACGAATGAAAATATCCGAGAGAAAAAAAACAAACATAAGTATATTGTTATATACATTAGTAGATGGTTTAATTTTGCTTTACGACTCAAAATAAAACATGTTTTTGAAAATTGTAAGCTATAGTAAAAAAAAAAAATGAGAAAACCTTTTACAAACGATACGACTCATAGCGATCGCACATGCGCAGACTCAGTGGATAGGCATAATATAGAATTATAGCATTATTTACAGATATTATGACATGGAAGTGAATATAATAAGTCGTATTATATGAAAGCGGTATAGGTCAGGGATGGAAAAATTGTTTGTTTCCGTATGTCGAATAAAAATTGTGATTGATTCTTTTTGGCCAGCGTTGCCATTATAACATTAATGATTAAAAAAAAAAAAAATGCCTTGTCACCGTGTCGCTCAAGATACTGGCAGAGGATCATAACGATTTTTAGTCGTTTTATTATAATATAGTAGCATTATAGTAACATAGACGCAATAAAATATGACGTATAAATTCATCAGTGCAAGATGAATCCGCAATCTGCGACGAAACAATAAATAGTAAAAAATAAAAAATAGTTTCATAATCATGAAACTATTTCATGTCTATGGTATTATGTTATATTTTACGTATGGTGTAAATGAGTTTCGCAAAAAGGGTATAACCATTATTATACAGGCAAACGGGGTAAAATGTATTATCGATAATCGATATACCTAATGGGTAGGTCATGTTTATAATAATATAATCCGATATACAGTACCGACCTCTGATTTTGTAGTCTCGCCTCTAATGTTGTAATTGTATAATAAACAAATATTATGCATAATCATAAATATGACGTAAATAATATAACTATCAGCTAGAAGTAGTACAGGAAGAATTAAAATATTATATACGCCATAAACGCGCGCTTATAACGTTGTTTATTATATTTAAAAATGTTTTCGGACTAAAACCGTCTGCGGAGGTGCAGGTCGTCACCGAAGATTTACCTAATATTTCACCGTCGTCGTCGTGTATACCGTATTACTATTTACTGTATAGTATTATTTAACCTAACCGACATAGAGGAAGCGTTAGGTGAAGTAAACACAGATGTTATTTTTAATTTTTTTAACTCCATCAATCTCATAAACCTATTGTAAATAATAAAAATAAACCTTCAATGTAAATATTATAAAACGTCTTAAATCATATCAATGTGAAACAATTTGTAATATAAGCCAATGTATAACTTATAGGCTAATGACCTTAGCAGTTGATGCCTATTCTAATAATAATAATAATATGTAAACGCATTTATAATATTGGGGGCTCTATTTTATCGGAAATTATTCTGTTTTCGTCGAAAAGCATTCGATTTGAAAATATATCGTCGGGATAGTAATTTTTCGGAACCATATACCATAGCCCATAACATACATTTCCCACAAAATATTTTCCATGAAAATGTGTCTCTGCAAAAATACGTTATGCAATAGTTCCTTGAAATAAAGTTCATGGAAAATACATTTCCGACCAAATACGTAAAAAAATAAAAAAAAATACCAAATACCAAATACTCGTATATTTCTGACAAAAAAAACGTTTCCAAAAAATACAATTCTTAGCATATATTTTCCAACTTTATAAGCGTCCCCATAATACTCAACAAATTATAATTTTTATACACGCACTCTGCGGCCGCTGTGTGACGATCATAAATATAATAATAATAATAATAATGCATATGACGAGCCGCTATCAACTATGTATGAGAGACATGGGGTCACGGTCATTTTTAGGCAAGATGCCAGATGGACAGTTTTGTATTTTTGAAGTTATGTTTATATACAAAACAATGAAAATAATGAGTCCCGTGGTCCATATACTCTTTAAAGCTTATCATTGAATTCTCGCGTTATAAACTTTGATGGTCTATCATTCTCATTCGCATAATATTATGTTTGTGGTGACAATGCGTTTATACCACGATGAAATAACTGCAATGCCTGTGTATATTGTTAACTATTGTCTATAGTACGTATGTTTTATTATTGATATTTCAGTGCTACTGCACCGCCAGAATTTAATTTTGGTTCATTGTGATGTATTATTTATTACCCGACCGTACATTTTGTAAAACGATTGTGCCCCGATCCCTTTTTATCTGATAATATCACAACACTGTGCGCGAGTCCCGCGGGACCATTGCAGTATCTTAACAAGCATAAAACTCGACCGATCAACCAGCTCCGTAATGAAATACTGGAACCGGAAGCTGCGGAGTAGCTATGAGATGAAATAGACTTAATAGTTTGAAAAACGCAGTGGCTGCCGCGCACAGTTGATACCTATGGAAACAGAAAAAGGTATAATATTCAGGTTCATTACGCAATCAAAATCCGCGTGAAACTGAATTTTTTTTTATACCTGCTGTCTCTTGTTTTTTATTTTGTCTAAAACAAATTCTTTTGCCCGCGCGATCATTAAATAAATCATTTCCGTTTAATATAGACGGATTTCCGTCCTATTCTGCCGCTATATCCGTTCTATATTTCGAGATAATATTATAACGCGTTACCTATTGTAAAATCCACACGGGTGTATAGTAATCTAACTGAAAAATATTTTCGACTAAAAAAATTACTGATTTATGATTATTTTAATATCTTTAAATTATCACCATTATAAATTATGTTAAAAATTGATCACATGTACTATGAGACAAATGAAAAAAAAAAGAACAATCATATTAGGTATAAATATTTTTATATTATCATGTATTGGGTTTTTGAAAAAATTTATAATAAAATAAAAAAAAACCCAATAATTAAATACCACGTCTGCCACTGCAGATTTAACAATATTTTATTTTGTAAACATTTAACGTACGTTTATATTTTTATTAGTACATAGTCATTTTAACATTATATTTTTTCCTTGACTTATTACCAATCTTGAATTTAAATTATTATAATAAAATTAAAACGGTCTTGTATAAAAATGCATGACAACCACAAAAAATAAGAGTTGCATAAATTTGAAAATTTCCAAATAAACGTTATTGGTGATTAACCTCTTCTTATATTCCTACTCTATTATTGTCATATTTTCAGGTAAAACAAATAAAACTAAACTATACACAATATTCACGACTGTTATATAATATTATTATAATTATGTGACAATCGCACGCTGTGGGGGAAGACCTTTGTGTCATATTGTATTGTTCTCGTTGATTTGACATTCTGTCGTATAGCACTGCGATAAAACTTTTCGTAGGCAAACGTTGTCTTTCGAGTGTCATAATATAATGTATTGCAGTGCAAGGTGTTTTATTGGCGTGATTCGGTGTTCTATATTATAATGTTTAAATTCGATATCCTATGAACGGCAACCGTGGATCTGCGTCGACGACGGTTTCATAGCACAGCAGCCGATATCGGTCGGCCTTTGAGTTCCTCCTCCGGAGCACCTGTTGCCGCCGCCGCCGCCGCCGTCCTCCAGGCACGCGCCGCAGCCGCAGCCGCAGTCGTACACCACGCGAATCCGACCGGACCGGACCAACCGCGCCAGGCACCGTCGGTAAGCTCGCGACGCTCGGCGGTCCGCCCACACGCAGTAGCACTCGTCCAGCCGGGCTCGCGCGGCCATCGTCTCGTCCCGGGCCAGTCGGTACTGAACCGTGTCCATGACCACGTCCGCGTGCACCGGAAGGCCGTCGCCGAAGTGTTCCAACAGTATGGCCGTGATCAGCGCCACTGCGGCTTCGTCTTCCGGTTCTTGTAGGTCTTTCGTCGAGGACCCGTCGATGCCTGCGACTAACCCATTTATCATAATTTGCGGACTGTAATTCGTGTTATCAGCCGTGTCGCCGTGATGGTGTTGGTTATTATGTATACAGCGTGCACGATCGAGCGATCGCTATGGAAACGGTCGCGGTTACAGCCGTCCGAGTGTTTAATAATAATATCATATATCTATATAATTATAGTCGCCAAAATATGATAGGCCATTAGAGGGAATATAAATTCCAGGAAAGTTATTCAAAGGAATGAAAAAAAAGGATAGTTGTATAATCTGTAGGAAAATATTACAAGGGGAAAAATTTAATCAAGAAATTACAAATCGAGAAAATAGTTCGTAGGGATTTAAGATCCAGAAAAATATTAAACGGTAAAATAATTTATAGGAATTTCAAAATTAGGGAAATAATACACCAGGAACATATTATTCCACACAGGAAAGTAATGTTCAGGAATATAATTTTGTATAGGAATACCTACTAAGATTCCTGATTATTTTTTTCCTGTGAAGATATTTTCCTGGTATTTAAATTCCTGTAAAGTATCTTCCCGTGTAATATTTTCCTAATTTTGAATTTCTGTGTATTATTTTCCCAGATATTATTTTCCTGATTCATATTTAAATAAATTTGATTTTACTAAGAAGTATTTTCCAGATAATATTTGTTCTCGTCATAAAGGCGTTCTTGGTGGGTTTTTAACGAACGTTTTTCTAAAAGTTATGCGTCACCTAATTAGTATAACTTATAACACGTTTTTACCTATAAACAATGTTATTCGACGATAAGAAAAGTTGTAATTTCTTAACCGTATAGACATTTTCAATCAATTCTTTAATTCCTTATAATAAACTATCAAATAAATAATAATCATTAATTATCACAAATACAATAATCACTTTATCGTAGTTATTTTTTTTTTGTAAAAATCATCAACCTGTAGTTAGTCGACACGTACATCTCAATATAAAGGGTCGCGCACGTCTATATGAAATCATATCGAATGTTTTTACCGTCTATATATTTTTTTAATCTTATAGGCACGTTCTGTAATTGCAGATGATTGGTAATAAAATCGTTATAATAATTGTATATGAATATTGAAAACGGTGAATTAAAAATAAGGAGATTGTGGACGTGTATCGCACTTAAAAGCTGTGCTTATCGTATGTGATAAACCTACAATTGAATTTTAAACGTCAAAAACGGTAACCCGAAGAAAATAAAGATTTTATCGTCTAATGTCGTGTACCTATATATTTATTACGTATAAAATACTATTCGCTTATACTGCCGCCTGCGCTTGTCCGTAATATACGGTCACGGGCCGACGGACGAGATATTATAATGTATTATCAGGTGTGCTGATGCTGCGCACGTTATAGGCGGGCTTTTCGTCGTCGGGGGAAAGTCGTACGCACACTTCTGCCCATACAATGCGCCGTAGTGGTCGCGGTGGGGACACGCGGCCCGTGGCGCGTCTCTCGGTACTGCGTTTGCGTGCGCGTCTTGACGACGAGGACAATAATATATAATAATAATAATAATAATAATATTATGATAATGATGGCGTCCGCCATTGCGGCCGAACCCTAATAATAATCATTGTAAAATCACAGTCTATTGTGGGATTTAATATTGTATTTTCATGAGTGTAATCGGGACAGCCGGCGATCTCTCGTGCGCGAGCTGTAAAATGATGCGATGTGCATGATGGTATAATTTTATAATACGTCATAATATTATGGACAAATTAAAATAGTTCTACGGTCTTCGATGGACGATGATATAAATAATAATATCGTGAGCACTGCAGCTCGCCGATCGATCGAAATTATATTATTATTGTTATTACCGATATATTATTATATGTAAGGTGGCAAGGCGCCTGTTATCTAGTATATATATATATATATAGGACATGGGTAATATAGAAATCATACATAGGTATGTACTTTGTACTTATATACAGATATATATGGAAGAAAAAATCGCAATTTATCGCGTGTAATGCGTACACGACTGGTCGTCGTTGAATGTATGCGTATTATTATAATTTCGAGGGCATTATTATATATTATATTGTAGGTACACTATTATATATAGTACACGCTGCACTGAACAACAATATTAAACATACAATATATGTATATATTTGCAGATATTTACGCGTAGGTATATGTGTACTTATAATTATCGTATTATATTATATTATGATTAGTATATCGGTACGTCGGTTAAATTTTTATATAAACTATACCCTCGCGATGTACATCCTTCATACACCTACGTATGAGATAATGGAATTACATACGTTTAAGTTTATTATAAATAAGTACATATACGTTGCAGAACACTGCACTTGTTCTATTATACTATGTAAACGCAATATTATTAAAATAATTATCACACCGCTCAACTGCACCGACGATTTACCTACGCGAGTTCAATACACATTATTATATTTCTACCACAGCATGTATCGTATCATCATATATATTATTTATTATAAATTTATAATTAACAGACATCCCGGCGGTACCAATTCATATATATACGCGATAATAATATTATATTATAATAATATGACGTGTGTCCATATTTTTATACCGCTCGTATATATTATCATACTATTATTTCTTGTTATACACGCGTATCCCGCCCTCGTGCGATTATAATATACATTATATTATGTTGCTTCTATAATAATAAATTATATCTATAAGCCTCGCGATTCCCAGACAGATAGTGATTGTCGGCGAAATTTTAAGCTTTTTACCAAACCCAATACCGAAGTTTGTGTGCCAGATGGACGCGACCGCTATCTTTTCAATTCGACTTAATTATGCTTCCCTGGCCTGGCCTCTTTATGCCGGATTACGTATATGAGTATAACAGATATACAATTCATCATCTCCTATATTGTCACCCTCTCCTCTTTTCTCCTGACTCAAAAGACCTCTTCTGCAGTATAATTATATGCAACTTGCGAATACTATATTATCTATACTTGGATAATACTATTGTAGTAGGTATACCTTGTTTTTGAGCTCTCGGCCGCTGATTATGCAGTTATAAATCAATAAACTATTTGTAAAATTGCTAAAGTATTATTATTATACCGATATTTGTGAGTGTGTGGCTTGGGTCTATAAAAGAACTAATCTCACTTTTTCTACATTTTTTAAGCGTACTAAATTATAATTATCAAAGTGAAATATTTTAGAAATAAAGCTAATTGATTATGTTTGAAACTTGAGCACGAAACAAAAACTTGACTCTAATTAGTCAACAAATTGAAATTATTAAATAGGTCTTCTTAGACCCAAACGGCCAAGCTATAAAAGTAATTATATCCATAATATTACGTGGCCTCGTTAAAAGTTGGAGATATTATAAATCGATCCATTCTGCAGTAGAGTAAAATTATAAGTGATTTCCATATCGCATCGCTGTTATACCTATATATATATATATAGTATAATTTAGACGACGATTCATTCGTCGTGAATCTCTTTGTACGTCTGTAATGAGTTTGTCAAATTTCACATTGCATCACAAATAGCCGCCGTCACAGCAGTCAGCGCTCAGCAGACAATATAATATTTATAACTGAAATAAATTCGATAGATGCGATGTGCCCATAAATATAGTGATTATATTCAAAACTCTGTTTTATTCATAGACAGTAAAGAAATTGATGGGCCTTCGTCACTATCAGTGTTCCAAGTTTTAAGAATTCGAGGCCAGGTTTTATTACGTGATAAAAATGAGCCTCGATCACCTCTCCTTAAACAATTTTGTTCTGTGCGCGGTTAATTAAACTTCCCACCCGATACCGCGTCCCGAAACGCACATTTTAACAAATTCGTTGCCTAACCATGATTTCTTTATTATCTATTGTGGTTTCACTGTTCTCTATTAACTATACGATGAATGTATGTTTTTTTTCGTTTACTGATGTCGTGTGTTTATTGTGTTCCAACAGCAGCAGCAGCAGCGGCGGCAGTGTCGGCAGTGTCGGCGGCGGCAGCGGTATCGGCGTCCGGAGCGTCGGCTGTGGCCGATGAAAGCCACGGACTGCAGAAAGACGACCAGCCGCAGTCGGGAGAGTGTGGACTGACGCACGCAGCAGTGCCGTTTGACGATCGGCGACGCACCGCTGCGGCCACCGCGGTGGCCGTGGCCGCGACCATGATGCGAGAGAGGTCCGCCGTCGTGGCGGCAGCTATGGCTGTTCAACAACAGCAACAACAACAACAACAACACCAACAGCAGCAACACCACCAAATGCAGCAGCAGCAACAGTTGCAACAACAACAACAACACTGTAGGTCGTTAATGGCCTCGGTTGCCGGTAGTGGTGGCCACGGTTCCGGGACGGGAACGGTCGGTTACGATTATTATTCGTCTCCGCCGCCCGGTTACTACGGCGGCGCCGTGGACGACGACAACGGCGCAGACGACGACGCGGAAAATGGCGGCTGTGATGACCACACCGACGGCGACGGCAGAGACGGAATAGTGGACATGAGCGGCCACGACGCTTCGGCGGACAACGAGGACGATTGCTACGGCGGCCCGCCGTCCGCGGGTGGCACCAATAAGAGGAAACAGCGCCGATATCGGACCACGTTCACAAGCTACCAGTTGGACGAGCTGGAGAAAGCGTTCGGTCGGACCCACTACCCTGACGTGTTCACCAGGTGAGTTTGCATTGCTATACATATCTCAAGAATATACTCTATACTTATCTATAGTCTATACATATTGTGTAGATCTGGGTATAGGGACGTTGCCCATTCGGCTGCCATTTTTCCTAAACGGCTCCCGTCTATCAAAAAAGTTTCGGCTCTGGTTTTTTACATCATAAATTCCTCCCCGTCTTCATACAGACTTAGGACTGTCTCAAAAGAGGTGTGGATAAAAAATGTTTATCGTACTATATACTATAAGTAAATTATAAAAATTATATAAAAAATCATGTTTCGTGAATTACATTTAATTAAAATAATATTACAATTTGATGTTAAA
>JACXSJ010003980.1:0-17136 GCA_014851325.1 Pentalonia nigronervosa
AAAAAAAAAAGTCGTGGATATTTTGAGAATTGTTATAAGGTCCTAGCGTTGCCATATGGCAACGTCTTGTAAGTCAAAAACTAATGAAAATGAATAATTTTTTTTTTTTTTACAATTAAATTTGAGGTCTAATACATAAGTTTTTAACAATATTTTGGTTAAAATTTTAAAAAAAAAAACTCCGGTGCTAATGGGTTAACTTCAATGCAACAAAATAATAATTATTTAAATAATATTTAAAAAAAATACAGAAAAATGAAAACAATTTTGTAGAAATAAAGTAAGTATGGTTCAAAGTGAGTGTGGGTTAAAATAAATTTACACACGTGACGAATTCCCACTGTTTTCAAATTTATAATAAAAAATACTCGACTGCCTTTGGAGTTGAACTGAGCAAGTATAACTTATAAGCAATACAAGTATCTAACTATACTCCAAACGATTTTCTTATCGACCCGATTTCCAATTAAAATAAACTTAATCAATAAAATATTTTGCATCTCAGTAGAGAAACAACCGAAACTAAAGGCTAGTTATGTTATCGAACTTCCGACACTATGAATTATACGAGAAGCCTTCCAAACAACTTTCATATAATCATCAAATATTTTAGGGCTACATCGCATCATAATATACTATATATTAATAATTTATAACAGGATTCTGTGATGATGTCAAAAGTAATCAGTTAAACAGACGTTTAACGTTTAAAATATAAAATGTTTTTGATAACGAACTATTTCGAGTTATTTATATAGTCTATAGACACGTAGGCTTATGTTATTCTAACTAGGCCATGGGTGTTTTAATAGTTCTAATATTAATATGTAGTCTCAAAATATTATAATATATTTCACTACAGCATATTTTGTAAACTTAATCAAATGTACAGTTTACGACCACGTTTAATATTTAGTTTCTACTGTTTGGGAACTTGGTTTCTGGTGCATACTCTGTATTTACAACTATTTCGCGGTAAAATGAAAGTTGTTCAATCTATTTAACATTAATCAATAAATTACGTAGGGAATTTACAATATAAACTAGTAAACTAAGGAGGTGGTAAATGGAAATCAATTAACTGGCGAAACGTATTATTTTTGACTCATTGACGGTGTTTGATTAAATTAAATGCAAATAATCTTGAAAAATAAACATAATAATTTTTAATAATAAGACTACTGTAATATTACATCGTAGAAAGGTTCTTTGGTTTCAAATTGGAAGTAGTTTTAGTGTTCCAAGAATATTCTGAATATCGGGAAAGACCTGGAAGTCAAATAATTTAATCCACGTATTAATTTATATATTATCACATGACTCCATATAAACTAGTATTAAAAATTAAAATAGTATTGGTTATTTAAGTAGAAATACTTTTAAATAATTAAATATAATATGTACATAAATGAAAAATATGCACATCTCGTTTCTGAAATTCATTTTACTTTTTGGGTTTTTCTGCTACACTGCGCTAGTACTTTTAATTGATAAACAGCATTTATGACCCGATCTTAAAACTATAATCAAAATTATATAAAATTCATTATTTTTGTAAAACGTTAATTTTAAACACAAAATAGCACAGTCACTCTAGTTACCTTTATAAACTATGATATAATGATTGTTTTCAGATTCAGACAACATTTAAAATGTAAAACAGAAAACATAGTATACTACTAAGTACTAACTTATTCTACTTTTATGTAAAATAAAAAATAACTTTTTTAAAGCATTTTCTTTTTTATATAATATCAAGGAAAAATAAATACGAACTACGCTGAAATAGAAGCTTACAAATAAAACATTGCTAGCTACCATTTAAATGTGGAACTTTATAGAGTAAATATAATTCATTGATGAAAGCAGCATTTTAAATCGTAATTATGTATTTGAGAACAGAACAGACCAACCATATATTTTCAATTAAAGTTTTAAAACTGTTTTTTGACTATTAACGTATAAAGTTTAACAAAAATTAATATATCACGATATTTAACTTACAGAAATTATAATATGGTAATGTTATATATAATCACAAATATTTATCTTAAAAAATTGTTGATTAGTAAATATCATATATTTGTTTTCTATAGGTACACATAACGAATGACCCACACACTTGAAGAAGAACTTACAACACGAAAATCTACAGGTCAAGTTATTCCCTGTGGGTTTAAACCCAACTCCTACATTAAACGATTTATCATTAAACTCACAACTAAGTAAATGGTTTTTTTAATTTTTCTTTGAATGAAAATATTTTACTTATCAACGTCAAAAACACAATTTTTTCACAAACCATACAATATTATATTGATTTTAATGTCAGTAAAAATGTTTATGTTTTCAATTAAAAATATTTCAATGCACGTCTATATAAAACTCACAAAAAAAAAAACTAATTACTATACAAATTAAAAACGTAGTTAATTAAACTACCGTGACAAAACAAGACAAATTTCTAAAAAATTAACTTTAATAAGTATAATAATAATAATGATAATAGTAATATGTATAGTTATGAAATAAAAACGGTTCGACAATAAATGATCTTCAGAATGAATTTAAATGTATAAGTTTATACTGTAAACTGTATTAAATATTCGTTATACTTGAACTAAGTAAAAATTAATGTTTAAGTTCAAAAATAATTATATTAATTGATAATAAATTAAAGTGACTTTAATCAATCATATATTTTATAATTGATACAAATTAATTTGATGGATTTAACTTAAATTCCTAATTGAATTGGTTTTTTTCAATATGATTTTTGAGCGAAGAGCTCAAATTGCTAATACATTTTATTAATACTGAAAAGTAATAAGTAGGTTTCTAAATTTTTTGGGTAGTTTTTTTTTTTTTAATATTAGTTGAAAATAATTTTACTAATAAAATTAACAAATTTACGTCAAAAGTACATTGTGATTTCTTATAACTTTTTTTACATATATATAATCATATAAATTACTTTTTCACGTATGATAATAATTATTTATAGATTTATAGATTGTTTATTATAAATAATTGCTAAGAAAAAACTTATATACTAAATAAACTTAGTATAAAAATATGAAATGAAATAAACAAATTAGAAAACTATTCTATTGTGGACTACATTTTACTTATTTCTTTAAAGTATTAAATTAGAAGAGATTGTTTAAAAAAACTCAAACTTTTTGTCAAGTTTTTAAAATTTGATTTCGAACACAAAATTATGCCATACTATTTGCTTTTATATTTTAAGTTTAAATGTACTCCTTTTTATATTATAATAATAAAACAAATAGTCGATTATATAACTGTTTATTTTCGAGTTTTCATCGCATTCAATTGAAATAAATAACATTCCAAAATAAAATATATATAATATTTTAAAATGTACGTTTTGTTCAAAGAAAATGCATAATTTTATTTTATGGCGTACCTATATTGAATCATTTTATTTCAAAATAAACATAGATTATTATATTCATTTTTTGTGACTCATTCAAAATTGATTTAACTATATTATTTACATTTAATTAGTTATAGTCTAAATAAACTTTAGGTTAACTGTTTGCAATAACGATATATCTTACAATTATATTACTTAATTGTATAATTTATTATTATATAGCTACCTAACATGTATTTTATTACATCTGGTGGAGATGTTTATTCTAAAGTATTATTAGCTTAAACCAATATCTCAACATAAAAAAAAAAACATAATGAGGATAATATTTTGATACGCTAAATATTTCAGAAGTACCTAGGTACTTAAATTTAAATTCATAACATATTTTTTTAACGTATTGGTGTCCATATTGACGGCCCGTTATAATTGTAAATAACTAATCTATAAGTGAATGGGAGTACACGATAGTACTACCTGTTATTAATTATATTGTATTGTTATAATTATTAATATCATAAGGCTACGGAAAAAAATAATACAAACTTCAGTTTAGTAAAGCGGTTGATTAATGGCTATTGTTAATTATATTATTGAACAATTTTACTGGTATTTTAAAATTGAGTATGAATTTATATAGCGTCTGACGTACACGCCAGAGAGAATCGACACACTTTTTTATTCAACGCAATCTACAAAAAGTACCAATTCATTTTGTTTTTGTAGTGACATAACAATGGGTTTCGCATCAAAATGTCCCTTTTAACAGTTCGAGGGAGTGGGGGGCGAGAATCGTCCACACTCTGGGGAATTCGTGGGGTTGATTTTCTTGATTTTCTCAAACACGAATGACCTACTTTAACCACGTGATAAAACTGTGCGAACCTTTCAAACGAATGGGTCACCACCTGGAACCCGCTTTAATTAAACTAATGAAAGAAATAACGACAACAACGTCAGCCACACGTAAAATACTACACTGTATGTATGAGTACCTATATAGGTAACACATTCTGTAGAGTGCAACAGGGTTGCATAGTAACAAATTAGAAAGTAAATACATGCGTACTCAATTATTAACAAATTTCGTATTTTGTAAATTAAACATTACGAATTGACGAATCCGTTGCTGATAAATGGTAATAAATAATTGGACTTTTCAATTTTTTTTTAGATTCCTAATTAATGTTTAAAATTTACTTTTTTTACTCATTGTCATATAATACTATGAATTAATATATAAAGAAAATACGATTTAGGTACATAAAAAAAGTATATTTTATTATAATTTCTAAATAACTACTGTGTGTGGACAATTCAGTAAATTAAAAATAATAATAATACGGTGAACAAAAAATAATATTTACGTTTAAAAATTTTAATAACTTTATGTTTATATATTGTTTTTAAAATTACCAATATTAATTTTATATTTTTCATTATTTTTTAACATTTTGTATTTTATATTGTTCATTTATTGTGTCAATAATGAATCAAGGTAGAAGATATTATTAAAATAAATATAGACGTTAAATATCGAATTCGTTGACTTTTTTGCTTTTTATTCTCAGATGAAATATTATAATAATTTCATTAGAGCATCAATGGAAATGGAAAATCGATTAACATAGTTCCTAAGGTTAATTTTAAATAATATATTTATAATTTAAATTTTCGTTGGTTTTTTGTACAATACGAATTTTAGCTACTTAAATTAACTTAATGGTTAGTTTTGGTGTTAAATATGCATTACTTTCTTATTTACCAATGATAAATGAATTCACGTTATCATGAATAATTTGTATCAGTATACTTAATAGTTATAAGTTATAAATGTAATAACTTTTGGTTAATATTTATAGTTATTATTTCTTGACGAAAAAAATGGAATGCATTTTAAAAGTTACAACAGGTGTTCACATTGTATTCTTCGTAATACCTATAATATTATGTAATTTATTTAAAAAATTAATAAATAATAAATCACTCCATAATATCACTTAAGCAATCGTTAAAGTATATTAAATATAGTAATAGAATTGTCATAACAGAAAAGGTTACACTCATTATTTATTATAGGTAGGTATATAACATCCTGTAGAACTATCGTTTTATAAAACTTCATAAAATAATTAAAAAAAAATTTAGTAATTGTACCATCAAAGTTAATATAATTAAAGGAGCACAAAAGTATTTGATATAATCGTAAAAAAAATTTAAAAAAAATCTAGGGTATCACCTAATGATAATTATTTATTTTTATTAAATAATCAATTTCTTAATAACTGTGCGAATTATCATTGAATAATTAACAAATATGAATAAAAAAAAAATCCCGAAAAAGTCAAATTAGGTTTTATTATTGATGCAAAAGAAACACAAGGACACTGACAAATACTGCACACAACAGTTTAATTTAGGAAATAAATATTCTAGATTAATAATTATTATTGTTTATAAATTAAATATTGCAAATCGCAACAGGTACGAGCTTAATTAATTGACCCTAGAGGAGTATCTAGTCTACATGGTGGTATGGTGTAGGTACAAACTGCACTGTAATATTATATTTCTAAACTTTTAAAATTCGCACTACAGTTGAAAAATGATATCAACAACAATAGTTGGAGAATTGTCCACATTATATAATAAATACACATAAATTTTATACCGCGACAGAAAAAAAAACTACATTCTGAATCGTATCATTTTCAAAAATATGATACGAATACAATTGTTATGCTTTGTCTTGTGTCTTTTGAACTCTATTATACAATGATGTTTTATTTTTATCAACGACACTCACTTTTCCGTATAATATAATATGGTATGATAATAATAGTATAGTAGATATGAATTTATTATTTGGCAATATATTATAATACCTACAATGATCAAAAGATAATTTACACCATTAGATACTTACAACAAATATTTATTGAAAGTACTGACAATATTTTGAAACGCTTTATTTGCCCACGACAATACAAAAAACTAAATTAAAAATTCAAATAAATTTAAACTAACGTTTAAAAAAGAAATTGCTATACGTTCACAAATGGTCAACTGTAAAATGTACTAAACCGATAAATAATAAGATAAAAAATAATGATTTGATATAGATATTATATTTTAAGGGCACCTAATAAGGTAAAATCTAAAACGTTGCCTAATTTAAGACAGCAACTTCAGTAAAGACTATTACTATTATACTAAGTAACTATACTAACATTATAAAGGAATTTTTTAATTAAATTCTAGTGATATATACATAATAACCTAATGTTATTTAAATAGATCACACTCGGTTAATTAAAAACATCAACGGTATTAAAAAAAAAAAAATTGAGTTATAGGCGATAAAATTAGAGCTAATGAATTTGAGGGAAAGAAAACTAGACTATTAAATTACTTAATTATAATGCAACCAAAAGCATAAGATAATCTGCAGTTTACTTACTATATTATTGTTCACTTGAGATTCTTAACAAAACCTGCTGAGCTTAAAAATTGAACAACGGTGTCTGCTGTAGTTAATATTAATAGAACTTTTCAAATTACAAAAAAAATACAGAAAAAAGTTTTTAACAAGATTAAGTATATCTTAGAAGTATATTAAGAATGACAAAATATAATTTATTATATATATATCTATGTATTTTAATGATATGTTAATACTTAATACTATTAGATATAACTAGGAGTGTCCGTGGACAAAAATGGGATGGAGCGACGGGTAGCAAGTCAATCAAATTTTCATATATTTAGTGAAATATATATTTTTTATTATTGTTTATATTATTATTATTATTATTAATTGTATTATATTATTTTTATTATTATTATTTTTTTTTTATTTTTATTAATGAACAAAAAACTGAATATATGATTATAGGTAGACAAAATTGGATGGATCAAGTTTTGGAGGTAGATCATTTTAAATTTAAGAGAGTGAATTCTTTCAAATATCTTGGCTCAATTGTGACTGAAAAAAATGATATCACCAAGGAAGTAGCCGCGAGAATCCAAGCGGGAAACAGGACTTATTATGGTTTGGAGAAACTATTAAGTTCTAGATCATTATCAAGAGAGATAAAGAGACGTTTGTATACTAGTCTAATACGGCCAGTGTATTGTACGGATCGGAAACATGGGCACTAAGGAAATCGGATGAGAATAAGTTCTTAATACTAGAAAGGAAAATATTACGAAAGATCTTCGGTCCAATAAAAGATAACATCACAGGAGAGTCAAGAAGGAAAAATATAGTTACAAGAAATTTTTAATGAAAATAACATAGCAGAGACGATCAAGAAAAAAAGATTGCGGTGGGCAGGACATGCAATCCGAAGCCAGAACTCTTTACTAAGAATGGTTTTAGAACAGAATCCAGTAAGAAAAAGGCACTTGGGAAGACCAAAATTGAGATGGGAAGATTTAGTTAAGAGGAATATAGAAGATTTAGGAGGCGGAGCAAATTGGAAGGATTTGGCGATGAATAGAGATGCCTGGAGAATTGGTTGTGAGACGAGATGGTCCTAGCGGCCGATTAATCCAAAAAAAAAATATTTTTTATTATCACAATAATTCGCAATACAGTATAATTACTACAGTATAATTAATGACTGATTCATCACAGTATTTTCATAGACGAGAAAAATATACTTTGATTTCTAGATTGAAATAAAACATAAAATTTAAGATAAAAAGGTATTTCCATATATTGCTATATCAATTTCCTTGATATAAATACCACAAACGTTGTAACTCATCTCTGCATCCTGTCATAGCTTTACTATTGTTAATTTTTAATAATTGGTCATAGTTGAAAGATGGCTTTAACAATAATCTATTTAATGTTTCCACACGCGAGAGTGCAACATACATTAATTCAATTTGAAACTCCGTATCACCAATATCAATAATAGCTATTTTCAATGTTATCCCTTGAGATCCATAGATGCTAACAGTATAAGCTAACATCAAAGAAAACTGTTTTCAAGAGCATGAATACTATTTTTTTGAAAAGACGATGTTATTGGTACAATGGGAATAGATTCTCAATAAAGTTTGGGTCCAGTATATTTAGGAAAAGCCACTAGTACACATAATAACGTATTTTTGTAATAAGTTCCTCTATACTTGCATCGAAAATGATATCAGTTACTGTTTGGACTGATCCATTAGCGAGTTCTTTAGAAAACCAAACATTTCTGCGTAAGATAACTTTGGTACCTCTATATAACCTTAACTCTGCAGATAATTCCTGTGCGTCATCTTATGATGCTGATGCAGCTTTCGTGCCGTTATGTACTGCATTAATCAATGCGATAGGCTGTTAATTTTCTTCTAACTTATGGTATTTAAAGATTTCAATATCCTTATTTTTTGACATGATGCATATTGTATCATTAAAAGTATGATTTCTAATATTGTTTATATAAAATCGAGTCGACAAAAGCCTATAATTTGCTTCATTAATTGTACCATTTGCAATCATGTTCAATGCCTCTTTAAAACTTCTTTGTTCATCACTAGACTGTCACATATTTTCAATTAAGAAAAACACCTTTTTAAACTGAGAATATAACAAACTTGCTTGGATTTTAGTAGCATTTCTTCAAATATTACACAAATTCTGGTCATAAACTGGTGGTAGTTGTGACCAATCTTCAACTAAATAAATGAATAACCCTCCAAATGATAAATGAGCAGATGATGGTTTCGCCTTTCCGAGTCCATTGTCAACTTTAGAAAAAAGGTTTAATTCTGACATGCTGACTTAGTCAATTATAACACATTTTATATCTTCAAATTCTTCTTAAAACTCAATGAGAGCATTGCTACTTAGTGATTTTATCTTATCATTTGTGGCAGGTATTTTTAAAGCAGACTGAAGTATTTAACTATTAATATTATCAGCTGCAACATCTGTAGGAAACAATAATAAAGTTGCTTTCGTATTATTATAGGCATTAATTTGTGTGACTATTTGATAAATTACACATTTTTTGCCCATTTCCACTTTTCCTTGTATGATTGTAAGCTTATTATTGCATATTGTTCTTGGATCAATTTTGCTTACTGCTATACATTTTGTCGGATCTTTTTTGCATTGTTGGCATAACTCAGTATTATTATTATAAATTACTTCTCTTATTCAATTCGTACTTATCGAAAACCCCAAACTGTTCAACTCGTTTTCAAAATATCCCTGTAAATTACGATATTCTATATTATTATCATTCATTGAATATTCATTGTCTTCTTGAACTGGCTCACTAAGTCTTTGTTCGTGGTATCGTCTTTGATTATAGGTTTGATCACCTATGTTACTATCTCGTCAACCTCTTCTAGGCATAATATTATAATACTATAGTATATATATATATACTATATACTTTATGTTTATCTTATTTTACTCACTACACTCGAGATATTAATAAAATATACACTAATTGATATTTAAAATTATTTTATAATATTTCTAACTATTTATATTTATCTTATTTTACCACTGCACTGTTGCTAAGGAGAGAATATCAAATACATGCTCATAAAATGTGTAAATTGAGTAATTAATCATAATTAATTAATGACAGCATTTAGAAATGTCAAACATAATCTATGCACCCTTCAGATAATCATGAATATATATTTTAAGTTTTATAACGATTGATCCAGTAGTTTGGGAGGATATAGCAATAATAAATTGTACAAACTGAGGGATAGAAGGGCTACATTTCGCTCTGCCAATAAACAAAATATTATTTCATTATTATTTATTATACAGCATTTATTTTATTTCTTATAGGTACGTGAAAATATTTGTTACATTCGTTCATTTAGCACACACGAATATTTAAAGTTTAAAAAAGAAAAAGTAATTTTATCTATGTATAGACGGTTTACCTTCTTTCTACATAATAATAATTAGCACAAACAGAACCAAAATTATCAAAATATTATTTGGGACTTGATAAAACACATGGTGGTCTTTTTAAATGCATTGTTATATATAATTATGGATATCTAAGAAATATTTTATAATTTTTATATTGATTTTACAATGAAGTGAGTTTTTTTCCTAACAGTAAACATTTTTTATACCAGATAAAATACATTGCTTTTCTTCATCAGCATTTTTCTGGTTTATGTTTAATAGGTCGTTTTTGAAAATTCTCAAAAATTTTCAAAAGCGTCGGGAAAAACAAATATAAAATGTTTCGACTTTTTCTTAATTGTTCATAGAAATAAGAATATTTCGATTTTTACTAGTTTTTTAAAATTATTATTGATGAGAAAATATTTGCTCTGTCAAAAAACTTGGAAATTCGATACAAGGATTTTCATAAGTTATTCTAATAGCAATTTAAAAATATTAAAAATACGTTAACACTATTTTTTATAAGCATTTAAAGTTAAAATATGACATAGTTAATTAAAATTTAAAAAATTTTTAAATTATTTTGTACTCAAAAATGTCTAAAATATTTAATTTTTATAGGAATGGATTGGCAATTTAAAACATGGTTTCCTATAAGTAGTTCATACTGAAACCAAAAAATATATAAACAAAATTTTTTTCGCAGATATGAACTTAAATTTGAATGAAATTAGATATTTAAATAAAGAATAAAGATGTTATAGTTATGTGTCTTTATAATTTAAAAACATAATTTGTGGGTACTTGCAATTTTTAAAGTATATTTTTATGACATTTTAAATATGAAATGTTTTCAAAAGTAAATTTTTTAACAGCAATAGTATCATGAAATATAATTAACGATTGGACTGACAGACTGCTTTCGTTCAGTATCGTTTTTTTTATACAATTATTTTATATCGCTGAATTCAAATTTAACATATTCATGACAGTAACCCACTCGACCCTAATGTATAGCAGAGCGGTACTCACTTGCCAACTTTTTATATATTATCTCTAACGAATTGCTTATCTATATTTGTTCATGAATAAACTATTTAATATTTTAATTTTTCGTTGATACATTAATTAAAAAAAAGTGTAATTTACGAAAATTGCATTTTTTGATTTCGTAAGCATCGTAAATCATCAAAAACGTTTACTTACATGAACTACTATTGCATTTTAACGTAGAGAAAACCACAGTAGGTAAATTGGTAGAGAGTAACCCTCAATCGATATCATGCCCGACTTTACTTGCCGTTCGTTCAGTTAACTTTGCACAGCTTCATTTTGTGACCATTTGACCGTAAATGACCTCATAAACTTTACGTTAATTATTATACTCGTAGAAGATTTCGATAAATATATTTTAAGTTAACTAAATAAATTAAAACTTTTTACTGCTAAAATAAAATTTAGATCTGCCTACAATACTATAACAATTAAATTTATTTTAAGCATGTAACATTTAGATATGAAAGTTGTAGAATATAAAATAATTTGAAATATTTTACTAAAATATTAAAGCTTTAAAAAGTTTGTATAAAAAAAACCAACTTTATTATTTAAAAATCAATAAAAACTTTCACAAACATAAAATCTTTTCAATGAATTTTCACATAGTGACTAGTTATCAAATATTAACTTGCATTATATATATATATATATATTAACACTAGCCCAAAACACAAAAATTTCCAATAACAGGGTTAAAAAATCAATGTTCATAATCATAATAATATTACATTTAAATTCAAATATAATGTTGAATGCATTAATTACCTATGCATTATATTATTATAATAGTACCTTTATTACTGATTATTGTCGATATGTATAATTTTAAAATTCTACTATTAATTCTAAGGGTAACTGACAAATAACATTAAAATTGAAATTTTGAAAAAAATAATATAAGGCAGTTAGTATATTATAATAGTGATATTAAACTGTGTCTGGATCAATGTTAAATAATATTGTATAAAGTGATACAGGTGTTACTATTTTGCAAGTTGTACGAACTAGCCATGTAATAAAAATTATACGTAGATAACAGCAAGTTTTTGAAACCACACCCTTTTACGGGATACTATATTATTGTGACCTTCTTGGTTTCCTTCTCAATTTTAAGTACTATTTACCAAATTTATACATAACGATTAGCGACAAGTTATACACTATCAATTGTCAAAATGTACAATTAATAAATATTATAATTTATAATATATTTGAAACTTGGACATGATTGATGACGTCATCGACATCTTTAAAACAAATGAATACATAACTGGAAACACTTGAAAAACGCACGTTAACAATTAACTATAACGTGAGTCTTTTCTGAAGGTCAGATTAATGATATAATTTAAAGGGATCTAATAGAAACCAATTTTTAGATGTAGTTTTGAGTAATTATTAACCATCGTCATGTTGGACAGTTTTTTAAATATTATTATATTATGTATTATTTCACTAAGTAAAATAAAAAGTTTTAAGTAACTGATGCATTTACAAGTATTTTAAATTACAAACTCGACATTACTATTATATACAAACCCTGTATCAAATTATTAGGTATTTTATATTATGTAATAAAATTAAATTTGTAACATTTTTTTTTTTTTAGTAGTGTAACACATAATGTATTAAATTATAACTGATAATTCTAAGTTTTAATATTCTAATTAATTTTAAAGAAAGTAATAAAGCATAAACGATGTTATAATATTATTATCACTCCTAATAAGTATAATATTATAAAATAAAACTAACTTACATACATGATCTCTTAAGAAAACTTATTAAAATCAGGTAATTTATTATAACAAGGTTAATATATAACATTATTGAAAGTTCAAATAATTAAAAAGATGGGCAAGTGGGTACCGCTCTGCTGTACATTAGAGTCGTCCAAAATTAAAATATCTATAAAAAAAATGTGATTACATATTTCCTAAATTTTTTAGTTTCAGTAAGAAATACTTATGAGAAATCTCGTTTTAAAATTCAATCCATAGCTATAAAAATTAAATATTTTTTACATTTTAAATTACAAAATAATAAGAAAATGTTCCAGATTTTGATTAAATTTGTCAAAATTTAAACTTTAAATGCTTATAAAAAAAATCGTGATTATGTTTTTTTTAATATTTTTAAATTTCTATTAAATTAACTTATGAGGAACTTAATATAAAATTCCCAAGCTATTGACTCAACGAAAAATCAACTTATTTTTAAGTAAACTAAAAAAAATCGAAAATTGCATATGCATATATATAATTTAAGAAGAATCAAACCATTATTGTACTTAGAAAATAATACTAATATTGGATAAAAAATAAAACATATAAGATAAAATATATAAATCATACAATTTAAAACATTGGATAAAAATTTGAAGAATCCAGAAATATTTGTTTTTAACTTACAACAAAATAAGAAAATTATGCCATGAGAAATCGTCAACTTATAGGTGAATATCCAAAATCTAACTTCAAACGCTCATAAAATATTAATTTGACACGCCTGTAAACTTTTTTTTTTTATGAAAAAAATTACCTATAGGGAAATAAATTCCCTTATGAAGAATTTTGTAGAAAATTTTCATATCTTAGATATAATAAGAATTTTTTTCATGAATTTCATACTCAAAATAATTTGATAATTGTTGTTATTTTTAATTTTTACTAACAACAACTTACGAGGAACTTTGTATTAAATTTTCAAGTTTTTTGACAGAGAAAAACATTTTTATTGACAATAATTAAAAAAACTAATAAAATTTGAAATATCCTTATGCTTATAAATAACTTAAAAAAAAGTCAAAATATTTTGAAAATGTTATGACGTGTAGGAAACTGTTGATATAAGCATTTGGTGAAAATATCATGATTCTACATTTTTTTTTTTTTAATTACACCAAAACTCGAACTGGCTTTGGGTAAAAATTGTTTTTGAAAACTCCTGGGAATTTTCAATTTTTACCTCTAAAAGTACCAACTAGATTCACTAACTTTCAAGAAAAGATGCCGATAAAGGAAATCGAAACATTTTTTCTAATAGAAAAAATGTTTACAAGCAGAAAAAACACATATCATTGTAAAATAAATTTTGCTTTGTTATGAATCTAAAATTGCAATGCATTTTTTGAAAACTACAGCATAACAAACTACTTTTTTAATAATTTTATCTTGCAGTATGTAAAAGAATAAGTAATACGCATATATCTTTTTCATGTGTAGGATTTGAAATAGGTAGACTACTATAAAGTTTTATTTTTAAAAAAAAGTAGGTAGGTAGCTTAAAAGTGAAAATTAAAATAATATTCTATTATTTTTGTCATTTTAAAAGTTTCCGTTTACATAAGTCTTTTTAATACTTCTGAAGAAAAAATACTTTTAAACTACCCGAGTTTAAATGGGCACTGTCATCCCTTTTTTTCCCTTGTTTAAGTTTATAATGATTATGAAGTGGTGAGAAACTAAAAAAAGTATCTACCTAAGGGACTAAGAATAATATATTTTAATCATAATATTACTAACAGACTAACATCAATATAATAACTAATAATTAAAACAGAACATAACTAACAAACACAAATAAGTAAACAATTTTCAATCAATGATCTAGATCCTAAATGCAGGTTAATTTCAATAAAAAGAAAATAAATAAAGAAATTATATACATACGATTTCAAATAAATTGTGTAGATAATTATTATAATTTAATACTTAAAAAATTATAAAAAAAAATTTAAAAAACATCAAAATATTGGTTAGTTTAAATATAAAATTTAAAAACCTAATTATATATAAAAAAATTTGAATTTTATGCCATTTAATTAAAATTTTCATACTTTTTACTGCAAAAAACAGTATTTAAATATATTTATTTTTCACGGAGATACTAAGAGTAATACGGGATTTTTGGAATATACTGTAACTAAATAAGTACATTTTTTAATTTAATGTTATCCAAATTTATACGTTTTGATTAAAATCTATAGTTTAATGTTTCTAAGGCCAAATAAATCTAAAACGTTCAACTCATAATATTGATTATAAGAATGACAAAACAAAAATAGAAACTAAAACTTTCATAAAACGTACGTGCAATTTATAAGCGTAAAATAGAAAACATCAATTTAATGATTTCAATTTTATGTATTACACACGAACTACTGAAGCGTCAAAACATTATGATTTTATAGTCATGAGTTATATCGTGAGTTTTATTCTACTACAGTAAATCGTGTGTCTGATCGAGATATTATACATATTATGATTCCATTTGGGGCATTTTTGTTAAGATTTATATTTTTACAATAAAAAAGCAAACATATTTTTTGAATTAACTCACTGCGTCACTGGCCGACCCGAAATTGTATATTGGTTCCGTAAACATGGAAGTTGCCAAGCCATAATCACATTAAGATAGATTTTTAAAAATGTGCCCTATGAATGAGAAACATTTAGATTCCCAATTTAAATTTCATTCAACCTCCACTTGTTATAATTTCAAAAATTAAAATGCACAAAATATTATTTTATTGAATTTTTTTTCAACTAATGCTATTAAATGAGATTCGTCTTATAGCAGATGAAAAATTGATTTTTCGCTGAAATTACTTAGGGCAATACTAGACTTTTGAGACTACCATATAATACATTCAGTTACATTCAACCCAGCTTTGAGTGAGATTGTTTGTTTTAGCGTTAGCTCTCTTATCTCGAGTTCACCGTTTTTCGTTATCGTGAGTACTTGGTCACAATATTGTGTTTTATAAGTAATGAAAATATTTTTCAAGGTGACGAAATAAAATGTTTCTAGTGTAATGAATTTACTCATTTTATTTGTGCGAGTCTCAGGGAAGAGAAATTTTGAAAATTGAGCGTGCAGATGAAAAATAAATGGTCCTGCTTAAACTGAAAAAATAATAAAAATAATTTTATGAATACGGCTGTTTTATCAAATAATACCAAAACAAATGAAATCAATAATGTTACTCTAAATAATTTGGTGGAATCCATTAAATTTATAATTAATCAATTTGACAATTTCGAACAACAGTTAAAGAAGATCAGTATGTCAATTAATGAATAAATGATGAAAATAAAAATATGAAATAAGAAAAAACAATACTAAAAAATAAAATCTCAAGTTTTTCGCAGCATTTAAAGATTCTGGAGTAAAAAACTCTAGAATTCCATATTGTAGGCGTGATTGAAATACATAACGAAGTTTGCACTGAAACCATCTCTAAAATTGCAACTAATTTATGCTTAAACGTTAGAACGACCAATACTTTTCGTTTATATTCAAAATTTCCAGACAAACTTAAGAATCTGTCAGTGTGTCTATGTTCCCTCGAAGAAAAACTTTCTTTTATGGATCGCGTAAAAAAAAATACTCACAGCAAATAATATCAACAATAAATGGGAAAAAACGAAAATCTATAATACGTAAATGAACAGATGACTTCAGCATATAGATATCTATTTTTCAAGACAAGAAACGCTATAAAAAAGGTTGGTTACAAATTCATTTGGTTTATAAACAATAAAATCTTTGTTAGAAAAAATAAAAGTTCAAAGGTTATTATAATAGGTGATAACTAGGGCTCGGAAGTTGATGACCTAAAGAACCTTAAAAAATGACCTAAAAAAACATGAATAAATGATCTAAAAATGATGGAAAATGACTGCAAAAAATGACCCAACAATTGTCAAATTATAAAATAAAATAACTTTATTAACTAAAAAATGCAAAAAAAATGACTTATTTTATATTTTTAAGAAAAAAACCTTTT